>JADLZL010006761.1:0-100673 GCA_015844335.1 Chrysopogon serrulatus | reverse complement strand
TCAAACCATCAGATTTGATTCAACATAAACCTTTTATTCTCAAAACGATGAAATAAATCTTAGCATGATTTTTTTAAAAGAAACATCAACTATATATCAAACAGGAATAAGAGTTGTGTGTTGTTATATTAAGATAAGAAGAACAAAGGATGAGAACACTTCAGAACAAAATAATATAATTTGCAGTTTGATTCTACGTGTAATTCAATCAATCATGTTGTTGTAACTCTAACATAGGTACTGTGCATGTGCAGATATCAGCAATGCTCAAGGTTGGACCAGTCAATTAATTTTGCAGCCACAAACAGAAATGTATCAATAACAACATGTATTGGCAATCACTGGTGGGCATTGGAGTATTGGGCTCAAGATAAGTCATCTGCTTACATAAGAACTGTTGCTAAGGCAGTTTTGGTTCTGGTATGCAATCAACCAAATATATATGTGAATGTAGATGACCGTTCTCCCCTCAATGCACTCCAGTATGTTATTCTTGGTTTGAAATTTGTATTATATGTATTCAAATGATTTGTTTATATTCATTCACAACACTGATGTTTTTCGAATCCAACAGATCTGGTCATTTTTTTTTTAAAAAAAAAACTATTTTTGCTCTTCTGCTATTATATGATCAAATGATGCTATAGATTTCAGGCCCATGGCCCAATACTGGCCTTTTTAATAATTGCTTCCCTCTAAATGCTTAAGCAACAATTTGGTCCATGTCAATGCACTTTCCATTAACCGGCCACCAAGCCCATTCAGGAATTGAGTATATTTCTATTCTAAACATTTAGCCAAGTGCTCCATGCGTTCAAGCTTATCCCATGTAATGATTTAGCTTGTGTCATGAATAAGGAAACAGAAGCTATATCTTGTTGTTTAAGACTTATCATCAAAATCATGCTTGTTCATAGGATGACATCTTTCAGATGATACAGTTCTTGGAAATCTGTTTACTTTCCTTTAGCTACACATGGCATCACCTTTCTGCAGCTGATCAGTATTATTGAGTTTATTTTTTTTTTCCATTTTTAAGCATTTATCTCTGACTACACTTTTGTTTTGCATTAACATGCCAAATTGCCAAATTCATAAATCACTCACAGTAAAGGCCTATTCTGAATCCTCAAGCAGGGAAATAAGCTCTTCTTCTGAATAATGCCAATACGCTATACAGGTTTGTTGGTTTGCTCACCAGCACAAGTTACGCTATATCTTACATGCTGTAGATCTTTTTGCTGTCTCTTGCATTATCATGATTTACTAGAGGACATGAATGACTATATTAATTCATTAGATGGCATGCTTGAAAATGGAACAAAAATGGAACGGATAAGTTTGTTTTTTCCTAAAATGTTTTTGGCTATCTCCTGGAAATGGGAGTTGGACAGGGACAGTGGTTCAATGAATTATCACCAGTAAGTTCTAGTAGTGATGTCATTCCAGAAAATATGAAAGAATACCTCTTGTTATCTGCATGTTAGGTGGCGTAGCCGCCTGAGTGATGAAATGACAAAGATTTATAGAAGTTTCCAATCCATCGAGCCTACCATATCTTCACGCCTTTATCAACTGGAGTGGCCTGGTGGGTGTGCTGGATGTTGCAGTATCTTTTTACTCACTTCTCTTGTTAGGTGCTGGTTCTGATGCAATGACAAAGATTTGAAGTACGTTTTGCTACTGACCTACCTCGTTCTAGAAGGGGTCATTGCACTTGTTATCATTGATATTACTGATAAATCACTTACACCATCTTTCAGTTGCTGAAACGGTGGTGTTAGGTAAAAAACTATCCAGGCTTGGCATCATATCCGCATGCATCCACAATATCCCACCCACTTTATTTTTTCTTTCTTTCTTTTTTTTATGTTTTGTTTTGTGGAGTCCTTCTCATAGTCATAGGTAGAACCTTCACTAGACCTAACTCATCCTAAGTCGAATGAATGTCAAAACATCTTTACATCTTTTCTTCTCTTTTCCTTTGGAAAGCATATTTATCCAAAAGCTTATGTGACTTTCATTTTCATCTGGAAAAGGTAGTTCTGCATTATCTGCTCCGTTCATGTCATGTGTGCTGAATGTCGGAAAAAAGATTGAGAAGCAATTTGGCATGCAGTCAAACCAGCTGCGCATTTTGCCTTGTCGATTGGGGAGAATCTCACCAGTGGTTCTGGTGCTCCATAATGGAGTACCTATGCCAGGTCTTTAGAGCGGGGGATGAATAAAGTTGCATTTTGACTTTAGAAGAAAACAACTTGCTGCACATGTGCTCAATGTACTGCCTTCTTCTTTACATGTTCTGCTGCTTTAACTGCAGTACTAGTTCATTGAAGCTACCTTTTGTTGCAAGACTACTAGCTCAACAGTCAACAGTTGCAGAAAAAGTAACCTTTTAGTTGTTATACTCTACTGGTGGCAATACATCATGGCATACACTATTCTGTTAACACAAATGGAGGTCACGGTGACAAGTCTTCATTGCAGGGGCCACTAAATCAAAAAGTGTAAAGCTAAGATCAACCGCAATGGGTTGGTGGCGTTGCTGTCAGCAGACAAGAATATGTGTGGATAGATTAGAGTTATTTTTGCAATAAGTATTCGGACGACTATATATGCATTTTTATCACTGAACTGTTTTCAGCAGAATCCTTAAGCTCACGCACTTCCTTTTGTTTCTTTTTGCAAAGATAAGTGCACCTGATATATTCTTGATGTGATTTGGAGGTAGTGCAAAAGGGTTTATGATGTCTTAATCTTAGCATTTTTGTTGGGCCTTCCTTGCTATGCAGATTACTGTGACCTGTATTATGTATGATCCGGCACTTTCCGTGGTTGCTTTTTTCAGAAACATACATAAGAGTCCAATGAATGGTCCTGAACAGCTTGAATGAAGAATCATGACTTCATAATACCCGTAGCTATTACTATTTCATTTACTTCGTCCATAGTCTTGGAAAGCTGCTGTAAGGTATTGTTTTAGAAATTTTTCAACTTCCAAGCTACCTTTAAGAAAGTGACAGACTGAACAAGACTATTTATGTAATCACAACTTTATGGTTTACATTTTGTTAAAAAAACTTTTATTGTTTACATGTGATCTTTGCAGGTTACATATGCCAATATGTTCGGATGTATCCATGTTGCTGGACTGTCTGCACATACTCGAAGCACACATGGTGTCTTCTACAAAACCAGGTGTGTACACAGCACACTCATTTAGATACATGGGCAAGATGACCAAGCTCTTAAGTGAGATCGAGCATGTGATGTTTGGATGGTTTTTTTTTTTTTTTTGAGCGTCACAGAACTTTCATTAAGCCAAATCAGGGGTACAATCAGTGGTTGCCAACACTAGCAACCACTCTGGAAAAGTATCAAACCAGAAAAACGAGCGCTCCCTCGCCGTGGCCATGCAAGCACAGGTGTGCGCCACCGAGTTCGCCTCTCTAAACACCCATTTAACTCCAAAATCTCTAAAACCCCTGCTAAGTTCTGTAATGTCGAAACAGAGACCACCAATGGACGATCTCCATCCTCCCGGGTCCTCCATCAGGTCTTTCAGATTGCGGCAATCTACTTCCAGAATCACCCTCTCACAACCAATCTCAGCTGCCAGCTCGAGTCCTTCTTTCGCCGCCATGGCCTCCGCAGTTAAGGCGTCTGGTACATTGTCATACCATCTTGCAGCTGCTGACAGCACCACACCGTTCTCATCACGGATCACGACGCCTGAGCTCCCCGTGTTCCCTTCACCGCAGAAGGCAGCATCGGTGTTAATCTTGGCCCATCCCGCTTCTGGCCTTTCCCACCTCGCCGCCCTGCTCTGAACCTGCTTCTTGGGTGGCGCTTTCAAAGTTGCCAAGTCTTGTAACAAAGCAGATACAAAACGGGCTGTTGCTCCTGGTTCCCACACCTTGCGCCCATGGCGTCGAGCGTTACGTCCCGTCCACAACGTCCAGGCACCACAGACCACCATTGCAGCCGTGTCTGGGGGGCACCGGTCAGGGTGAAGGACATCCGTTGCCCAAGTGCACGGGTGAAAGTCTGGGACTGAAACACCCATCAGCTTCTTGACTTCTTCCCAGAACCGCTTCGCAATCGGGCACTGGAGCATCACATGGAACAGGCACTCATCTGGATCCCCACACATTTCACAGAAGCTCTCTCGCTCAATATGCCGTCTCTTTAGCTCTGATTTAGACGGGAGAGAATTATGCATGACGCGCCACCAAAAAACACGGACCTTTGGAGGGACGTTCAGTTTCCACACCTTCATCCAGGCCTGGTCGCCCTCTGATGTCCTTGGCTCATTGGTTGCTGCCATAGCCGATTCAGTTTGTTCCTGCTTCAACAGCCGATACGCTGAACGAACAGAATATAACCCATTCTTTTCAAAGGCCCAAGCCAGCACATCCTCTTGCATGTTAGCGCTAGGCTTGATCTTAAGTATTTCTGCAACATCTAGTGCAATAAACGATCTTCTAACCACTTGCTCATCCCATACTCTCGTTCCTGGGACAAACAGATCATTCACCAATTGGGCCTGCACTGTCGGTTTCCTGATCAGTGGTTTCATAGTCCGAACCCCAGGAATCCAATTATCATCCCAAATATCAATGTTCCCGGGGCCAATGCGATTAATGATACCTCTTTTGAGGACATCTCTACCATGAAGAATGGCCTTCCAAGTTGCCGAACTCCGCTTTTTCTTTGTTGCTGAGAGGAAGTCACCAGTAGGAAAATATTTCCCCTTCAGAACTTTGGCACACAGCGAACCCGGACGCATAACCAGCCTCCACCCTTGTTTGCCTAGCATTGCTTGATTGAACAGAGCAAAATCTCTGAAACCAATACCCCCTTGGCATTTGGACCTAGTCAGCTTCTCCCATCTCAGCCAGTGTAGTTTATGGTTATCCAAAGAGCTCCCCCACCAGTAATTGGACACTGCTGAAGTGAGTTTCTGACATACCTTTGGGGGCAGCTTAAAGCACGACATTGGATATGTGGGCACCGATTGTACATTTGCTTTGAGCAAAACCTCCCTTGCTGCACAACTGAGGTTCTTTTCAGCCCATCCTCCAACAAAGGTTCTCACCCGAGCCGGTACATAATTGAAGACATCAGAGGCTCCCCTCTCGGCAGCAGTAGGCAACCCAAGGTAGCGCTCACCTAATGCTTCATTTGGTATTTGCAGGCTCGCATGAACATCATCTCTGCACTCTTGTAGGCAGTTTGGGCTAAAGAATATAGCAGACTTATGCTTGTTCACCAACTGCCCCGACCCTCTATTGTACTGATCAAGAATGTCAGCTATTCGATCCGCTCCCTTCTTTGATGCATTGGTAAAAATTATACAATCATCAGCAAATAGTAGATGAGATATCCATGGGGCATGTCTACTTACTCGCACTCCTCTTGATACATATAGGGGGCCAACACTTTTAACCATACAGGAGAGACCTTCAGAGCATAGCAGGAAGAGATACGGTGAAATTGGGTCACCCTGCCGTATGCCTCTCGTTGGTTTAAAACTTTCGGAGAAGACTCCATTTACCCTGACCGAGAATGAGACAGACGATATACACTTGAAGACCAAAGAGCACCATGAGTGAGGGAAACCAAGAGCCTGCATGATAGCGATCAGGTAATTCCATTCAACCCTGTCATATGCCTTTGCCATGTCTAGTTTTACTGCACAAGCACCCATCTTCCCTCTTTTGTTTCTCAGGTAATGGATGCATTCATACGCGATAAGGACATTGTCAGTAATTAACCGTCCCGGCACAAAGGCACTCTGTTCTTCAGATATAATGTCATCCAGAATCAAGCGAAGTCTATTTGCCATAGTCTTCGAACCAATCTTGTAAAGAACATTGCAAAGAGAAATAGGCCTGTACTGGGATAGCTCTTGTGGGTTGCTCACCTTAGGAATGAGGACTAGAAGTGTCTTGTTCACATCCTCTGGTAGCTCACCACCATTCAGAAAGCCTAGGATTGCATTCAGAACACACGGCTTGACAAGTTCCCAATGTGTTTGGAAGAAACCTGCATTAAATCCATCAACACCTGGGGCTTTGCTAGGCGCCATCTGAAAGAGAGCACGCTCCACCTCGGCCCCAGTAAAAGGTTTCTGTAAAAGATCAGCCATATCCGAGCTAATTTTTCGTGGCACATGTCTGCAGATCAGCTCCGGCTGGAGATTACTCTGGGCCGTGAACAGGTCATTATAGAAGCTGCACGCTAGCCTTTCCAAATCCTCCTGTTCAGTAAATTCCCGGCCCTCATCATCTTTTAGGATTTTAATCCTGTTTGCCCTCTGTCTAGATCGAGCTTTCGCCTGGAAGAACTCTGTGTTCCGATCTCCCTCTTTCAGCCACGCGATTCTTGATCGCTGGCGTTCCATTGTCTCCTCCCTCGCTAAGACATTTGAGAGTTGTGCAACCAGCTGCCTTTCCCTGGCTGATGGCCCTCGGTACAGCGCATTGCCTCTCTCCATCTCCAGCTCCTCTCTTAAATTCTTAATCTGCTGCTTAACCGAACCAAACACCTCTTTATCCCAGCGTTTCAGCGAGCCCTGCAGGGATGAAAGAGCAGCGGCTGCCGCCGAGAGGTCCAGGGGCCCTGGTCCCGGATCCCACACCCGGTTGACGAAACCCATGTACTCCCCATGATCTTTCCACATGTTTTCATACCGAAACGGCTTCTGTTTCCGTCTTCTCCTTCCCCCACCAGGAAGGCTCTTCTCTCGGACTTCAACCAAAAGACCGCAATGGTCTGATTCTGCCATTGGGATATGAAAAACCTCTGAGCCCCCCAATGCCTCCATAAATTTGTTATCCCCAAAGGCCCGATCAAGGCGGACCTTCACATTCCGGTCTGCCTCTTGCCGATTATCCCACGTATATGGGAGGCCATGGTAGCCAAGATCAGTCAGTCTACAGTCATTGACCGCTTCCTGGAATGCCGCCATTTGCCACGCTTCCCTCTCATTGCTTCCAAACTGTTCTTCCGCAGTCAGCGCCTCATTAAAATCCCCTAAGCACATCCAAGGCGATGTTGATTGCGCTCGGAGAAACCTCAAGAGGTACCAGCTGTTCTTACGTCGCTCCCGACGGGGCTCACCGTAGAACCCCGTCAGTCTCCACTGCGTGATCCGAAGCCTCTCACAAGACAGGATGACATCAATGTGCGTTCTTGACTTGCTTAACTCCGCAACCATCACATCCTGCCGCCAAAGCAGCAGTAATCCCCCACTCAGACCCTCTGACTTGACCACAATGGAATTGGGAAAGCCAAGGGATCGTTGCACACCAGCAGCACGTTCTTCACCCATTCTCGTCTCCATCAAAAACACCACCGCGGGCTTTCTCTCCGCCACCAATTGGCGAATCTCTTGAACTGCCTCGGGCCGCCCACAACCCCGGCAGTTCAAACTTAGGATATTCATTGTGCCCGGCGGGGGCTGCCTGGCGCAGCCGCCGCCGATTTCGCATTGGTTGTGGTGCCTCTTTTTTGCTTCTTCAGGGTTTCAATCATGCTACTTCCACCCTGGTCCGCGCTAGTATCCAGCTGGTTTATCATCGAGGTCACTAGACCAGCTGGGACGATCGCATTTGTGCCCCCCGGAGGAAGATTCAAGTCTGGGGTCTGAGACTGGCCCTTGGATTTCCTCTTTCTCGGGTGTGTACCTCGAGTATCATCTACCTGCATGTTCAGGCGTCTGTTTACATCCCCTCCACCCGTCCCCTCCCTCGGAGAGGTATCTTCAGTCTGTTTCTTGAGAGGCGACTGGACCTCCTGGTCTTCCATCCCCCCTTCGTCGCTCACCGAGTGGTGAGTTCCATCCCCTCCTTTCGAAGAACGATTATTACTTGATCTGCTGTACTGTTGTCTCTGAGACCGAGCAGCCGATGACGAGCCGCTCCCACAAGACTCAGCCGCAGCTCCCGCAAATGACTGTATTTTGCGCCTTCGTTCCTCAGGGGCCCTAATCTGACTAGCATATGGCAGCTTGCCATTCTCATCACGTTCCACCGGGGTGGGACATTCTAACTCTGAATGCCCTATCAACCCACAAGCATAGCAGTAGTATGGAAGTCTCTCGTACTGCACATTAAACCATCTCGGTTCTTCACCTTTGTTCATCCTTAGAAGCACTCCACGTCTCAGCGGCTTGTTTATCTCAATGGCCACCCGAGCTCTCAAGAATGCCCCTCCTGCCTTCCCATCTTTATCAACATCCATCTTCACCACTCTTCCAATCAAACCCATGGCCCGAGAGCCTCTTGTTTGATTCATCCACCCCAGCGGTAGATCAAGGATGCGAACCCACAGCTCCATCCGATCAAAAATAATCTCTGAAGCACTAAGCCTCTCATCATAATTTTGCAGTAGTATTGCATGCTTCCCAATCATCCACGGTGAGCCAGACATCACCCGTTCCAAATCAACACCACTTCCAAATTCCACAACGAACAGATTGTCCGCTTTCTCCCCGATCGCTCTGAACCTGAGGCCAATTGGGTTGCCCCAAGCCGGCTTCATAGCCGAGCGCACCGTGCTCACATGAACCGGCAATGGAGATAGCACCTTCCCTACCAGTGCCCACTCATTCGCCGCTACATCCTCATCATCCTCCACATCACTAAAATCCGCCACAGCCTCCTCCTCTTCCGTGAGGTGGAGCTTCCGCAGCAATTCCGTCACATTAGGGTTAGGGGTATCAGGGCCCCCTCCCGAACTGCCACTTCTCCCCGTCGCCATGCAACAGATCGTAGGGCAAAACTTAGTGGAAACCTGCGCGTAGGAAACGACGCAGCCACAAAACTTGTCCCGACTAGGTTCCTAGCGGCAGCCTAGGGAGAATCTTTGGTCGCCGGCGCCGGAGCGGCTAACCGGCGATATGCGGGTCCGCCCGCCGACCGGGTGTCGGTGGGCGGGCGTGGACGCCGTGGGGGGGGTGGCCGGGCGGCGGTGCAACCTAGTTCGCCGGAGTAGCGACCTAGATCAACGTCGGGAACAAAATCGCCCTTACGATCGCCTCCCAAGAGATCCGAAAATTACGGAGCCCTTCCATTGGGCCGGTCTTCTTCGTGATGTTTGGATGGTTAGGCAGGAAGATAAGATTGCTTTTATTCTCAAACAAAAAGACCAGCATAGTCGCCAACAGTTACAATTCACTGGATATCATACCACGAGTTGTGGGTGACAAGATCTTAGATGATGTGCACCAAGGTTTAGCGACCTCGATCCTGATCATTTAACAAACGTTGGGCGGGCCAGGGGGTGATCCGAAACCGTGTAGCTTAACAGAAAAGGTTACATATGGAGTTCCACTAAAGTTAGTAATCGATAGGGTGTTGGATTTTTGTTGCTTCAGCTAATTAAGACTATGATGAAACGGCTGGCTGATATCACTTTCAACTTTCCCTGGACTGTAGTAGCTGGTCCTTTTTTTCTGAAAAAAAAATAGGTGACCCGCAATATCAGCTGCCTTTTCGCATCCATTTCCGCTCAGCTAGTAGATCACTGATAGAGATAGCTCGCAAACAGATGCTGCATCCCCTGACCACTCTTGGGAAGTCAGTGATTGGGGGTGGGATGATGGGGTCACCTCACTTGGGCTTCTAGAAGGTGAGCCCCAGCAACAACAGAGAGCGCTTTTCCCAAATTAATACCCAAAAAAAAAAAAAAACTCGCTGAGCCATTGGAAGATGATGCTTGAAAAGGATGGTTGAGGTGAGATGTGAGCAATTGGCAATTGAGGGTGCACGCAGGAGCACAGGCCGGGGATTCTGCAATGGTGCTGTGGCTGCTGCTGTCTTTTGGGGGTGATGTCATGTGGCCTACCAACTACCAACTACCACCCTTGAAAACCTTAGCGCTTATTCCATTCCCGCCCTCTCCCTGTCCATCCATTGCTACTACAGTTCATCTCCGACCAAGTTGGCCTGGTGCTGGTGGTATTCTGCGCACCGGCCAGGAAGATTCGGAATTCTTTTTCTTCTTTTTTGCAAGTGAGTTGATTGTGATCATTTTGAGTGGTCGACAAGGCAGATCGATGCAAATTCAGAAGGGACGACTATAAACGTGACCGCGATCGTCGGATCGTCTGATCTGGAATGATTCAAGTGCCATAGGCACTTCTGCATGCTCATAGGCGTAGGACATTGTGGTTTAAATTCGCGCCTATCCAGGAGGGACATAGTGAATCCTCATCGGCTAAGAATATGATGGATGGATGGAGGTCCACACTTGGTTGAGCCACTGTGACTGTGGGTCAGCACAAGGGGAAAAGAGGGAATAATGCTTCATACGTGGGTGCAATTGTTTTGTCATTCGTGTCCTTTTTTGGTGATTGTGGAGGGGTCTAAGAATATATTTGCGCCACTGCTAGCATGCGCTGATCAGGTGGTCAAATCGGAAGGAACTTTTGCAGTCACAGAGATTCCTTTCCACTTTTTATTTTATTTTCCTCTTTCTTTTCGCATTTGCATTTTGCTCCTCCGTGGTCACTGCTCGTTAGAAAGTTTTGCATTAGGGTCCTGCCGGGTGCCGGCCAACCTGTAAAATATTTCATCTTGTCAGTAGATCACAGGTCATTGTACACTTACAGTAGTGAATCAGCAATCTTATGCATGAATGGAAGCAATATGGGTGGAAGTTTCATGTCACTGGCATGGTTCTTTCCTGCCAGGAAAATTTCTTTTCCAAGAACTGGACAACTTTTAAACCCAAGCCAAGATAATTATTGGATCGCTCAAAGTCCACCCGGTTAGCAGCTGTCAGTTCAAAATATATAAATTTTTAGACATGTCTTGAGAAATCTGTAGATATACTTGCCATATGTTGCTACCGGACTCGCTCTCTGTTGGCTATAAGGGCATGTGATTTGACTAGACAAGATGAGCCAGTTCTTTGTTTTTTTTCCACAGAAGTATTTTGTGTGTGTCTGATGAAGTCAACGTTTAGCTTTGGCATTGTTCAAGTGAACATACTTTCTTGTAGCAACAACTTCTTGACTGGGTGTCCCAAGTTTAAATTGCTCCCATTTAGAGATGTTAGGGAGATCCAGTATCATGTATGTGCCTTCAATCAAATGATATAATAACTTGTATACAGAAGGATCATTGAGATCTCAGGAGGGAATAGTTTTCGCAAGGAAAACCACGGGAGAGTCCTTCAGTACACAGGTGTCACGTGCATTCCTACACGGTGCAGATGTGATGAGATCTGTCATCCATGTACTTATGATACTGACTGCTGCATAATTTATTCTGCTCTGGGTGAACACTAATTTTGGCAGTTACTGTACTTGTTTCAGTTGTCCTTTGTAATATCACAGCTTCATACTGGCTACTACACCTGGAGAAAAAAATGAGGTATGTGTATCTCACAGGACATGTTGATTTGCCGAATTAATACATATATGTGACTTCCTCATTCATCCGATCTATCCAGTGATTTGTTACTCATATTAATAACCCAATTGGTAATTTGGTATGCATCAACTTGAATGCTAAGTTTATTAGTGCTGTGATCTCTTTATTACTAACATCATCCTAACCCCTCTAGTCAACATTAGTTGACGTTTAGGACAAATGTAAATGTAATAAAATAGTTCATTTCCTTTCTTCTAAATGCCAACAAATCGTATCTGGAGTGCGTATATACATAAAAAACAACTTTATAGAATCAGAGCACTGCATTTTTTTCACATAAAAAAAACAGAGCACTGCATAGTATATTACCAGACTAGTGGTTTCGTAGCAAAGAATTCTCTCCTACTACCTGCTCCTGTTTTGTCACCAAGGGATTTAAATCTCGCGAATCTTGAAAAATGTGGGTAGTGTGACATTTGGCAGCTACGTAAGGAAGAATTAACACCAGTGTTTTTAACTGATGGTTCCTTGCTTATATTACAAGATAAGTAGAGAATCATGTTGCGTCATATAAGGAAAAACAAATGGCCAAGAATTTTACCTTTGCTGCGGCCGGCACTCGTAATAATTTACTAACAGGTCTCACCTTTCGTTCGATCCGAGATATGATAGGCCAAAGAACATAATCTTTAGCTACAATTATTAGCATGATTGTGTAGAACAGTAACATCCAATTTCTTTTATTTTCTTAATGGAAGTTTTACTGCATTATTTCAACTCTCCCTTTACTTGATTATGTGCTGGTAGTATCAATTATGTGTTGCCCTCTCATGCTCTTTACCACACAAAAGTAACTGTTTATTGTCTTCTTGAAAGAAAAACGTTTTGCTGCTCTGCTCCCATCCTTCTGAAGCGAAAGAGGGGCTGGCCTGCAGTATCCATTAGCACATAACGGCAGTCGCTACAGTGGGTCATGCATGCACAGGCACAGCTCTTTTCTGGAAGATCCTGCTGAGAGGAACGAGGTTTCGTTGCAACACCACCCAACCCAGAGAATAGAGAGTTTACCCAGACCAGACCACTGCTAGCTGCTGTGTTTAAACTGAGGAAGGTCATTGCTGGCGGTCCCTCTTTCGCTCTGCTGCTCCAAAAGCCTGAAAGATTGCTTGGATCCTGTCCTGTTTCTACTACTACTACTACCTGCCAATAGACTAGTATTTAGAGCAGCAGCTGCAGCGGCAGCGATCCTGACCCATGATTAAACTAGCAATGAGACCACCAACCACCACCATCCACCGTCCCCATGCTCAATTGCTTGCTCCCACTCCGACCAGTTAGTAGGTCATTAATAAGAAACCAAACAAAAGGGGGGCGTGGCCTGGCCCCCAATCCATGCCGCTCCTCCGTGGCACTTTATCCCTTGCATTCACATCCCTTCCGCCCCTTGTACCTACCTACCTACCTAACCAACCAGGCAATAGGGCATCTCATCTCACTCACATGCTCCCAACTGGCCCTGCCTGACTTCCCAGCTCCCCACTTCTTCCCCTCCCTCTACAAGACAACCTTTTTTTGAAGCCAAAAACCGGCACCCAGCTTTTCTGTTTCTGAGCACCGTCCAAGCGGTCATGTGGCTGCAGACATTCAGGAACCTCAACTGTCCATAACCACCAGCGCTTCCCACAAAGCCCCATTCACTACTTCCACTTCCAGCATCTCTTCTCTCTCAGCCTCAGGAAGGCAGAGCCCATGACCACTGATGCGTTTTGCTTGCAAGCTCTTTGTACTACTACTGTTCCTTGTCGCTCCTAGTAGATGGTAGATGTCATGGATATGGCTGGACTCAAGCTCATCTACTCTAGCTGATGAAAGATCATGAATACACCTGGAGTATGAGTATTCTCACTTGAGAGTTAAAACTAAAAAAGAAATATGGGAGAACCTACTGCATGTCCAGTTTTAAAGACGGAAGCTGGTAGGTAAGCAGTAGCACACCTGCAAGTCCATGAACTGATTCCATTCATGCTGCTGCTGCTGCTACCAAGTACTCCCTCCGTCCCTATTTAGATGTCACCGTGGGATGCGTGTCACAAGTTTAACTTAATTTATATAAAATATATATAATATTTATATCTTTAAATAATTTTATTAAAAAACTAGATCAAAAGATCTTTCTGATGATACTAATTATGATACTAATCGATAATATTTATTATTTATTAAAATTGTCGACATTTGTGTCTTTCTAAGCGCAGCGACAAGTATTTTTTAGGGACGGAGGGAGTACTAGTATCATGTTTGTCCGAGGCCAAGATGATTTGTTGGCGTGATCACTTTGTCCGAGGCCACCAGAACCAGAAACGACAAGACGAGAGCATGCACATCTCCTCCTCATAACCCATGACATGATGCATCATGTTTTACAAAGAGAAGAAAGAGCTGCTAAAGCCTACTAAGCATGTGTAGCTTTTACTAGTAGTATAGTAGTAGTAAACTAAATCTGCTCTGCCCCCTCCCCCTCCCTCAGTAATAAGTAATAACCTTCTCCCACAGTCCCACTTACTTATGTCACTGCCTCACTGATCACTCTTACTACTAACACTATTGGCCTCTGTAGCAGGGCGCCGCCGCCTGTAAAAAAATTCCGAGCCCATTGCTGGTGAGACGAGCCACCGCCGCCGTTGCCGCCGCAGACGCACTCGACGCCCGGCCGGTACCCGAGGCTGTTGAGGCACAGGCACACCGCCGCCGCCGTCGCATTGGTGGTGGTGCCGCCCGCCGCCGCCACCGAATCGTTCTCCTGCTGGATGCTGCCGGTTTCCTCCGGCGGCTGGTAGGCCGCGAGGCTGATGGACAGGTTGAGGTCGATGTCGAGGTGGCGCCGTGGCGGCGGTGTCGGCGTCGGCGTGGACGACCGCGGCTCGTCGTCGCTGCTCCGGCTGCAGGGCCTCCGGCGAGGTGGAGGTGACGAGCTCGAAACGGTCCTGCGGCGCCTGGTGGTGCGGATGGCCCGGGCCAACGCCACCGCCGGTGGCAGCCCGCTTCTGTGCCTCTAGCTGGTAATGCTGCTGCGCCGCGGGCGCGCTGGCGACGGCGCCGGCGGTGGCGGCGAGCGGGCGGTGCGTCTGCGGGTCCATGCCGCGGGCCAGGAGCTTCCGCTTGATGTGCGTGTTCCAGTAGTTCTTGATCTCGTTGTCCGTCCTGCCCGGCAGCCTCCCGGCGATGAGCGACCACCTGCGTAGCCATTTATGCGTACACACACATACACAATCGATCAGGGACAGTTCTTTCAAATGCTCCCCCAGTTCTTTCTTCTTTTATCTTAGTTTGTTTATTGATTGGCATGGGCAGCTTACTTGTTGCCGAAGAGCTCGTGGAACTTGATGATGAGCTCGTCCTCCTCCTCCGTGAAGTTGCCGCGCTTGAGGTCCGGGCGCAGGTAGTTGATCCACCGGAGCCGGCAGCTCTTCCCGCACCGCAGCAGCCCTGCAATCACAGCCGCCGGCCGGCCGTCCGCCTCCGCGTGAGTGAGTAAAATCCCAGTCTCCCTTCATCGTTTAATCAACAAGCAAAAAAAATATATCTAACTTGATGATCCGCATCGTACGCACCTGCGGCTTTTGGGAGCGATCTCCAGCAGCCCTCGCCGTGGGCCTTGATGTAGGCGATGAGGCGCTGGTCCTCCTCCTTGGTCCACGCGCCCTTGTTGGTGTGCGCCTGCTCGCAGCACGGGGACCTCCCCATGCCGGCCGTCCCCGCCCCTCGGCACCGGCAGAGACGACGACGACGACGACCTCGCTGCCGCCGAGTGGGATGCGTCAGTGCGCGCCGCCGGTGGCGTGGCGTGGTGTGCTCTGTGCTGCAGGCAGGCAGCGAGCGGCCGGCGCGCGAGGCTTTCGTGAACGACAGACAGACGAACAAGGCAGGGGAGCCTGGGAGGGAGGGGAGTGGTGGTTGGTTTTATACGAGGAGGGGTGGAGGTGAGCCGGTGAGGGGAGGGGGGGCCCTATTGACCCGGATGGATCCCTCCCTGTGAGCCATGGCCCCGAGCGGCATGCATTTGACCGAGTTGGTGTGGTGTGATGAGGGTGGGGCCCGCGCGAGTGGTTGGTTGGCTGCAAAGCCGCAGGGAGAGAGAGGTGGGGGGACGAAGAAAGAGCGGGTGGAGCGCGCGCTGCCTGGATTTGGTAGGTAGGTGCGCTTCACTCGAGTGTCCTTTGTCCTATTACCTTTCTCAGTTTCCCTTTATTTTTTTCCCCGTTTGATGATCGGTTTTTTTTTCTCCTCCCCCCCCATGCTGCCTTTGCCTCTCGCTCGTGCTCTCTTTGTTTTAGGGAGAACTTGCTAGCTGTACTCTTCGAACTGTACCCAGCTGCTGTGGTACACGTTACATCCACCTCACCTAAGCTTTAGCCACTCAACTAAATTTTGAGAGTCAAACTTTAGCCAGCTAAAACTTCTCTCAACTAAAGTTTAGCTGGATTGAAACACCTAAACTCAGCTAAACTTTAGCTGGTGTTTTAACTAGTCCTTTTGGATATCTATCGGCTTGTTTTAGGGAGGAAAGCTTGCTAGCTATACTCTGCGGCTGTACCCAGCTGCTTGTAGACGCGGATGATTCTTCAGCTAATAGACTTAGCTTTACTTTAGCTGGGCTGAAAGAAGCTAAACGCTGCTAAACTTTAGCCGACCAAATTTAGTTGTTAGGGATCTAAACGGCTCGGCTAAAATTTAGCTAGTGGATTCAAATAAACGGCTATTTAGATGCACCCAACTAAAGTTAGTTTGCTAAAATTTAAAACATTAGCTAGCTAAACTTTAGTCGTTGTGTTTGGATACTTTAGCTAATAGACTCGATAAAATTTTAGTTTGGGGTCAGAAGCCGGGTTGAACTAGTTAAACACGGGTAAACTTTAACTAGTCTTTTAGCTAGACTGTTTGGATGTTTAACAACTAATCCAAATAGACCTAAAGTTTAGCCGGGACTGTTTGGATCCTCTAGATAATGGATGAATATTGAATTATATTGTCCCTTTTTTCTTTCTTCATCCCCATTGTTGCCTCTGTCGCGTCTACCTCAAAGCCATCCGCGTGCCCCAACCACACCACCATAGCTTCATATGTCGAGGATGCTATTGTTCCTGACAACAGCGCCCCATCCACACACCACCATAGCTTCATAGGTTGAGGATGCTATTGTTCGTGACAATGGCGTAGGTCGGGATGCGCCAAGAGGCCGAGGAAAAGGGCGAGGAAGTCGGCCATGGCAGGTAGGAGACACACATCTTCAGGATTTGGCCGAAGTGGTGTTGTTCTAGTAAGGGAAACGTCTGAGGAGGCTATGGCCTGTGTTGGTGTCCCACCAAGGTGGCCAGATCCTAGCCGAGGCCGCCGTTGTGATGCTGGCCAACGCGTCGAAGTAGCACAATGGTAGGGGCACTGTTGGTCCTTGGTGATGTCGGTGATTGTGAGGCGTCAAAGGAACTTGTCACTGCTGTCGAGGAACCAGGGCATGTCTAG
Organism: Chrysopogon serrulatus; assembly: GCA_015844335.1. Taxonomy (NCBI): domain Eukaryota; kingdom Viridiplantae; phylum Streptophyta; class Magnoliopsida; order Poales; family Poaceae; genus Chrysopogon; species Chrysopogon serrulatus. The sequence goes on along the minus strand of JADLZL010006761.1, from coordinate 83,769 downwards.
GGGAAGGGGAGGTGGCGACGGAAGGCTAGGGATAGGAGCATGAGGAAGAGGATGTATGGGAGGCGGTGGTGTTTGCAGACTGGAGATTGCATGGTGAAGCTGATGCGATGAAGCAGGTCGTAGAGGCGAAGGGAAAAATCATGTGGTCCCGAGTGGTCCTAGCGTGCCGATCAAAAAAGGCATAAGGGTGATTTTGTCGTTCACCAATTTTAGCTGCCATTAGCTAGGTTGGAATGACTAATTAGATTAGCTGGCTCTTATTAGTTGGGAGGCCTTTAGCTGGGTTTAGTTGTAAATTGTTTGGATTCACCACGGCTAAGTTTAGCCAGCCTAAAATTTAGCCGGTGGATTCCAATAGGGTCTGCTGGTCATGTATATTTTTTTCATGAGTCGTAGTTAGAAATTTATGATGCAATAATTGATCGTATCGAATCAGTAGTAACATCTCATTTTATGTGTATTTTCCCTTCACCTTCTATATATACAAGATCAGTAACAATATTGGCGTAACTTACGCTTTGAATTTGAATATGATACAGAATACAAGATCAGTTACAGCAACTACGTGAAAGCCTAACGATAAAAATGATGAAAAATGAATCACGTGTCCAAGAAAGCCAAGATCAGTTACAGCAATCACGTGTGCTTGGCATGTTGATGTAGCTGTACCATCATGAAACTCCGCCTTGACGCAACTCGTACGAGCCAAAGTTGTGAGTCATTATACATAATTATCTATACAAATTCCAAATGTTTTTTTTCATGTGGCACTCCCTTCCCACTTTTGGTCATTTTGTAGTTACATGCTCAGTTAACGTGTTCGTATTTATGTGTGTCCACGACATTTTATACAGATGGTGGAGCGAACAACAATTGAATCATGTGCAATTATGTAAAAGGATAGAAGGGGGAGAAAAGTATTGCCGTACATGGCATTATTCCTAGCTAAGGCAACGTCTAAGTGTTAGTTGAGCTGTAATAATAGTACCTATTGAAATCATGGTTCTTAGCCTCTTAGGACAACAGTTAAAAGCTATCAAATTTTAGCTTTCTTTCTGTTTGTTTTGCTCGGTTAGCACACATTTATTTCAGACCTTATATAGATATATGTTTTTTTTTTTTTTTTGCATTACTATGTTTTGGGCTTTTGACTCCATCCTAAAATATAAGGTATTCAAAATGCGTATGCATTCAAAATTTGTTTCAAAATATAGATGATTTTAGGTGAATCAACTCCCTCGTGTCCAATACATGCGTACCCATCATTAATATTTATTGTCAATCCATCCACCGAACTCAAAAAGAAAAAATAGTAGCACAATATCTCTCAGATGAATAAAAGAGTGTTACATATGTCTTTTGATTTGTCCTATAATTTATCTTATATTTTTTACATACCTTATATTTCGATCCGAATAGGATGAAATTTATGTCGGCCATGACCAAATTTGCTATACATCAGAGCTGTTGCTTCACGGAAGGAGCAAAACCCCTAGTTGGAGAAAATAATACAAATCTTTCAGTGGTTCCCCATCCATTTCCAAGCCACTGGGTTTTTTGGAGAACACATCAGCGGCACATGGCGATGATGCTTAATGGATGTGGAAAGTGTTTATTCCCTCCCTCTACTCTGACTCAAGGTACCTGGCTTTCTTGTTGTTATTGATATTTATATTTATATATTTTTATATTACATAGTATAAAAAAAAACGTTTCCCTATGACAGGCACCGACATTTTTTTATCACCCCACGACGCAAGCTTCTCTCCAGCTTTAATTTCCCATGGTACTATTCTAGAAAACCCAGCAGCATCAGCATGCAAGCAAGCAAGCAAGCATGTCTTTATGTGTGTTATCATGGTGCACGAAAGAAAGCAAAAGAAGCAAGAAAGGAGGGGGAGAATCTGATGATCGATTTGGTGAGCTACCACACTTCGCTTCACTTGAACTTCCAGCTGCTAGCTGCTGCTTCCACTAGCTCCTCAGTCGTCCATCCCTCTTTTTTGTGGAGCAAGAAGATGCGCGCTCTTATTAGCTTGTTTAATGCACTGTTGCTACTTGCTTTATTCTCGGTTGGTGTGGGTTGGGCTGCATACGTACTACTCCTACTTGTTGCAGGTGTGTAGAGGGTAGGAGAATACTTGGAATGACGCCAATAACCTTGCGTTCGAAGTCGCTCTACCCGCTGTTTTACAACAAAAAAATTCAGAAAATAATATCCTGCTCCTGCAGCTTTGTCTTGAAAGAGAGCGAGAGGAAAGTAGGAGTATTTGGATCTGAACACATAGACTCCAATTTTTTTACGAAAGGACTGTAAGAGAGACTCTCACAGATAATAATCTAACCTAAAATTCGCTCCAACTGAGATTCAAACTTAGGACCTAAGAGGTGCCGTCAGAGTGACTAGACCAACTGACTCTAGTTGAAGTTAATTGAGATAAAAAAATTAATTAACTTTCACCATAATCTACTTTAACATGGATGCATTGATGTGAATATGAGTTTATCCAAACAAACTCACTAGTGGTTGTACAAAGAATCGAGCTACCATTTGGTTCGTCATAGGTGTTATTATACACTGCACCGACTTGATCTTGAACGGAGGTAGAGGGGGAACAAACTCCCCAAGCTTTTCAACTTTCAGTCGTGATGCTATGGATTATTTTAGTTAGCTAGAATGGCATAGGATTATGCTTTTATAATTATTCGTGATCATAGCAGGGCTAAAAATATAGTACATGATCGATTGCTTTTTTCTAGAAAAAATTTTTAAGGCAAAAAGAATCATAGTACCCTCTCTCTCCCTCATCAAGTTTAACCAATCATGTATTAAAAAATGTAAAGATTTATGACATCACATAAGTATTATTAGATTTCAGAAAATATATTTTCACGAATATACCGATTTGGTGTCAAAAGCATCAAGATCTTCACATGTATATTTGATCAAACTTTAAACACGTACTCTAGCCGAGAATACACCTAAAAATTTATTTTGTAGGACAGAAGACGTACTCCCTCTATCCTAGACCAGTATACTAGATAAAATATCGTACATTTACACTACTCTTCACTAACTATTTATTAAACATCTCTAGCTGCAAAAAACTTAACCTTGGATTGTAGATGGAAGAGGAGGGTGCAGTAGAGGAAAAATGAGCTGGTGGACCGTTAAATTCTTAAGAGATTGCATTATTTGTAGAGGGATTTTGAGCTATTATCAGGGAGTAACACGAGACTGCTATGGACATGATTTTCTCGCTAGTGGTGGTGGTTGGACTAGCTCAAGACCGGCCGGGTTGCTAGCCCTCGAGATCCGGGCTCGGTAGCTGCTTCCGCATGCACAAAAGTCTGGCACACCGTACCCTCCCCAACCCCAACTACGGTTGGTCCAACACTCAGGAAGCCAAATTCTCTAAATACTCGTTTTTCTTTTGTCCCAGGATGTTTCCTTAACTCGGTCAGTGGTGTTAGTGATCCTGCTGAAGACCGATTCCTGGTAGGTACTTCGTCCCATCCATGATCCATGTGCAGCCGGCTGCCTAAAACTGCGGGTTACAGTACTCCCTCAATTTCAAAATAAATCATTATAGCAATTTTAGAGAATCAAACTATTTTAAATTTAAGTAAAATTAAAGAGAGAAAATACAATGATTTATAACATCAAATAAGTATACTATAAAAATATAACTAATAAAGAATCTAATAATATTTAGTTAGTACCATAAATGTTATTATCTTATTAGATAAATTTAGTCAAATTTAAAAATTTTGACTCTCTAATTTTCTTAAATATAATTTAAGATGGAAGGAGTAGTACTTATATGCAACTTTCGTGGTGCTTCAACACTGAACAGTTGTCTCCTGGACAGGACAGTCCGTCAGCTGAAAGTGCCTACCTGCTCCTAGAAAAAAGATGGATGGGTACTGCAAACCATTATACATACATATGGCGAGCAAACTAGATTTATTATTATTGTTATACATTGGACTGGCCGGCGGAATCAGCTTAATCGATGATTCAAAAGTAGCGTTGTTGTCTGATAATGTCCATATGTAATTCTGTAACTACTCCAGCGTATAGCGCTTCATTTTCTACCACATCGTTAGTTCTCTAGTCTTTAGGATGCAAGCTCTACTTGATTTTTATTAAATTACTACATTGACCTAATATACTTATATTACCGAAATAAACTAAAATGACATGCCATGTAGTTAGTACTTTATTGGTGTTTGGTTTGAGAAATACATCAGTTCACTTAACACTTTTGTTTCGTTTGTGAAATGAACTGGGCTTATCATCACCTTCTTCCTTCCTTGGAAGTTAATAATTAGTAGTAGTAGTCGAAATTTTCACCAAACATTAGGGTATCCGCCCCTCCAGTTTCCTAATAGATGTTTCGACAAAGATTAAGTCAAACATTTGACACTATAATTTGTAAAAACTCCCTTTACATTGGTAAAAGAAGTCATTTTAGACAATGACTTAAAGCACATATTAGGAATAATCTTAAAGCTTTTAGTTTAAAAATATAAAAATTATATAAATAGATTTATCTTGAAAAACACCTTCTTCGTTCCAAATTACAAGTCAATTGCACGAAAAAAAAAATGTGCGTCTCTGAAGACACACCTGTGTCTCTCCCTCACCGGTAGGGAGTAGGAGTAGATAAAGGTTGGGTCAAATTTTAGGGTGATCCGTGATGGCAGGCAGAGAAGCCGGTGGTGGGACGGGAGACAAGCTAGGCTGCCTGCCTATGCCTAGGTGGCGACTGATGAGCTCTCGGCGGCCTCTTGCCGGCCGCCTGTTGGCTGCCCGGGCGGACACAGCACAGGTGGAACGAACAAGCAGAGACCGCAGACATTAGTATACTACTAGGCACTGTTGCAAAGTTGCTCGGCATTGATTGGCTCGGAATTAACTTCTGGTGCTCTTGGTTAGGTACAGTAGGTTCGATCGTGGCCTGAGCTGCAGACGACGAGAGTGGCCGGCCGGGCCGGGGCCGGCGACTCGGGGCTACTGCGGCGAGATCGATCCGCCGGCAGGTGAGGTGACCTTGAATGCCGGCCGTGGCACGGCGTCGTCACCTACCACTGGTGGACTGGTGCATGATCGATCCAGAGATGAGAGCACGGCGGTGGTCGCCGTCCGGCCGGCCGGCCCTCCGCTCCGCTCCGCTCTGCTCGGGCCGGTGGGGGGCTGCTTCATTGCACGACGTCTGCACGCAGCAGGTGAGCTAGCAGGCGCATTGATGGGAGTGAGCTGACCACACAGTGGAAGTGGATCGATCGACGATAGGCCGGCCGGGGAGCTCCGGACCGGACCGGAGTAATAATGGCGCCACGCCAGTGGCCGGTGTACCCACCCGGCCGGCCGGCCGGCGGCGTGGCTGCGTGCATGCGGGGACCACGCGCGCCACCAACGGCTGGATGGATCGATCGTCAGTCAGTCAGTCAACCAGTTTTATTACTACTACTACTACTACACGATGCCTGCCAGTGACGTACGTTTAGGTCGTCGTCGTATCGTACCGCCCTGTTTGATGAATTGATGAATGACTGCTCGGTCAGTACTATTATCTGTAGGACAGTAGATGGAGGAGTACCTACTCCCTCCATGTCATCAAATAATACTTGCTTGTCCTGGAAAAAAAATGCAACTATAGGTTACGCATGCCGATGTTTGACTAAATTTTTCAGTAAATAGTATTCATATTTATAGCTCTAAATAAATTAATTATAAAAATATATTTTATAATTAATCTAATAATATTAGTTTGATATCATAAATATTAATATCTACTAAAACATAGTATTGTGCTAGAGTTGTATTTTTTTTTAAGATGGAGGTAGTAACTCATTCTAATTTTCTCAAAATATTTCAAGATTAACTGAGTTTGTAAGGTAAGATAAGATAATAATATTTATCAAACCAGCTAAATATTATTGGATCCTTTATTTTGTATCTATTTGATTTGATGTCATAGAATCTTTGTGGTGAAACTTGAGATAACTTACAAGAGTAGGTATAATAATGAACTTATAGTCAAGTTGCTACCGATGTGGAGAAGAGAAGGAAGGAGAGAGATGAGAGCTTGGCTCATGCAAGCAACAAGCTCAACACGTATACATAGACAGTAGTGGGTCCTAATAGAGATGTATGTGAGGAAGAATAGAAAAGAAAATAAACATGTATAATAATAATAATAACCACTTTATCTAAAAAAATAATAATAACCTTTTATAGACAAAAGAAGACTAATTGTTGTACAACTTATTAGCTCATATAATTTGGCTCTATTATTAATCTTGCTATAGTTTGTAATGGAGGGAGTAGCAAGTAGGATATGCCTCTTTTTTCCATGTCACTGCTTTTTTCTTTTGGCATTCAGGTGAGACCGTGAGACGTACGAGTCCGGACTCCCGGAGTGTATGGCCGGTCGGTCGTTTGGGTGGCAGGACCGCATGCAGGAGAGAGCTGTGGACCTGGTCCAGGGGGCGCCAGGCAGAGGCAGCAGGTACTACTAGAGTAGTACAGTAGCTGCATTCTTTCCTTCCCAGTAGGCTAGGAAGCTGAGAACAGCAGGAAGTTGGTGCTGGTGCAAATGAGCAAGATGGTGTGGTGTTGGTTTGGTCTTTGGTGTGGTGTGCCTTAAATGAAGGAGGGTTTGGTCATCATATAGTACTCCTACTATTCTAGTCTACTCACTCCGATCTCTTTTTGTTTGTGTGTACGTGTCACAAATTTAATTTAATTTGTAAAAAACAAATATATTGTATTTATATTTTTAAACTATCTTTTTTAAAAAGCTAGATTTAAATATCTTCTAATAATACTAAACATATATTATAAATATTAATATTTCATAGTATATATTTGGTTAAAGCTATTTCTCAAGAAACAAAAACAACAGATATCCAGAGATGGACGGAGAGAGGACCACCAAACAAGAGGTAGGTAGTGCTTCAATAAATCTGCGCACCTGCACCGAGCTGCCGCCTCTCGAACTGCTGCTGCTGCTGTTACTTACACAACACACACGATGACACATTGCTTTGCTGCACGCTTCACTTGCTGATCTATCCCGTGTATTATTGGTCCATGGAACTTGATCATTAGCTAGCTACTAGCGGCCTTGATGGACGGTCAGTGGAGTGCATCCTACTCCTCCTACATACAGTAGGACTAATTACTAATAAGCCGGCCGCTTTTATGTCGTCGAAATGATAAATAAATAAAATAAAGAAACAAACAAACAAAAAATAGCAGCGTTGTAGTACGGTGCATGCAGCATCATATCAGACAAACGGCGGAGCCAACGCCGCCAGCACGACACGTACGTACGTATACTACTATACGAATACTACTGTACGCGCATGCATACAGCGCTTCGTCGTACGGATGTAGGTGTACGCGCATACAGTACATACAAGGGCCAGAGTTCCTCCGTAGTTGTCTTCGGTTTTCGTGCCACAAGTTTGACTCAATTTATAAAAAAATAGTGTGATATTTATATATTCGAATAAATTTGTTAAAAACTAGATCTAAAGATCTTTTCGGTGATACTAATTATGATACTAATTGATGATATTTATTATTTATAAAAATTACTGGTAATTATTTCTCAAAGCGAAAAAGCGACGACAGTTATTTTGGGGCGAAATGATTAGGTACTACTTCGTGCCATGCATGTTTCTAGGGTAGGGGCAGCGCCGGACGTCCGGACGCCGGCGTGCGTCCGGACGCCGACGCCGTCGCCCGCCCCGGCGAAGCTCCTCCCGGCCTCCTTCTTCCCGCGCCCTCGCCCCGCCGCCCGGCCACCGCCCGCCCCGCGCGGCGGGGTTCGCCGAGCTCCGGCGAACCCTAAGCCCCCGGCGGCCGCCGCTCTTCCTCTCCCCTCTCGCCGGCGGCGTTCGCCCCGCCGTCTACCCATACCCACCGCCCATCCAGCCCCACCCAACTCGGTGGCCCCGCCGCCGCCGAGCTCACCGCCGGCCAACCCGCCACCACCGCCGTGTCGACGACCATCCGCCCCGGCCGGCCGGCCGGAATCTACACCGGAGGGAGTGCTTGAGCCCTAACCCGGGCCGGGCGGCGGGGCGTCAGGCGGCGGCGCGAGCGCTGGCGCCATGTCCGGCAGTGCTGGGGCCGGACATGTCCGACCCCCAGCATTACCGATGTTTCTACTACTGCTAGTACGTACTAGTAGTATAGTACAAGTCTACTCGGGGGCCCGGCCCGGGCCGCAGGTGGTTGAAGAACCATGCGCCACTGCTACTGGTATTGATGTTACGCTGGTGCTCGCGCTGACCGGCCAACAGTAGGCTCTCCACCATACTAGTAGGCTACTCTAGAATACGCCGCCGTGTTGTTCAGGTTATCAATCGTTGCACTGCGTGTCGTACAACCATACCATGCGACATACGGAGTAGTTGATTGACTTTAACTTTGACCAAAATTGTAAGAAAAATACGAATATTTATAGTACAAAATAAGTATCAATAGATTAGTGATGAAATGCATTTTTGTAATAAATCATGTTCGAGATATAAATATTAATGCCCAATTACTATAAACTTTGTTAAACTTTAGTAAATTTAACCGGCACGAATCCCAGAGTTATTTTCTTTACAACGGAGCAGTATATATACTAGCATGTACTACTTGGGGACAGCTCTATTCAACTAGGTTTATGTACTACTACATGGTTGTTTAGTTGGATATAGCTATGGGTCTGTTTGGTTTTCTGGTTAATTTCTAGCCTGGCTACAATCTAAGCCTGACTAGCTCTAGCCAGCTTCTACCAAGCTAGCCCCTAGTTGTTTGATTGTCTGTATTGTCTAAGCCTGGCTAGCTCCATAACATGTTTGGTTGTCTGGTCTGTTTTGATACAACCACATCTTTTTTTGAATTGGTAAGTTTACCCCATTTGTGGCATTTTATCGAAACATGTGCCACGCATACATGGAAGAATAGCAAGCACCTCCAGGGAAGAGTACCGTGCACATGTAGCTCGATCCATCGGCTAATGCAAGCGTCGGAGGATGCCGTGTGGCAGAACCTTCTAAATTATATGGCCCACAAGCACCTGACATTGTCCTTAAGACCTCTGTCAGCCGTACTTGAGTACCACATAACCTAAAAAGCTCTGTCGGGTGAACCCCCGATAAACCACGATTCCTCCAGGATCGATACTTATAGAGACATCACAGTATTACAACACTTTTCATACAAAATACCAGAGTAGCGGAAGACTTACAATAACTTAATTTACAAAACTTTTGTCAAACTTATACAAACCAGAGTAGCATTATTACAAAAACAAATGGAAGTATCATTACTTAACCTTATTACAATCACAACAACGAAAAGCGCCCTGCCCACGGGCCACACAACTTATTCATCAGCAAACTCTTCCTCGATCACCGTCATGCAACAAGGGCCGTAGCACACTTGTTCACACGGTTCACCTGCAACAGGGGTCAAACAAACCCTGAGTACAAAAGTACTCCACAAGACTTACCCGACCAAAAATTGGGGAGAAGACTCAGGAATGCTGGCTAATGGAATCAAGGTAAGGCTTTAGCAAGATCAAATGACACCTTTGCAAAAGAGACTAAGCCAGTCCTTACTTTACTATAACAATCACTTGTCAAACATATGCCGAATTCAAAACCTTTCTTTCTCACTTTCATCATTACTACGATGCCGAGACTCGGATCAAGTCTCCCATATCGTGGAGCACCGACGATTCGAATCGCTTCATATACCCAGCTGGGGCTTCCTAGCCACACGATGTATGCAGGACCGAACATCTCACATACATCAACTCGCGCTTGTATTTCTCCAGACCAGAACGGGTCCTAGCCACGAGAGTACAGTACACCATCTCCCTACGCCGTCAGTCACAACCGTCGACGGGTGCACTCGTAGTATGGGTACACGCTACTTCCCGTTCCGGTGTCCGTTCTCGTATGGATCATACAAGGGAGCTTACCGCCATTAGCATGCGACTAGTACTATCCAATAACCTCATGATCCCAGGGCCAAACAACGGACGGTCCTTAACCGACTCACAAGTGAACGACACTACACCAGGGCACTAGCCCCTCCTGGTGCAAGTCACTCCACCCGGTCTCAATTTACTCATCATCATGCTCTTGTTGCGTACCCTTGACCCGATCAAAGTGAAGGGATACCAGCAAGTAGCATCAGGTTTTCGTAAATGCCCTCAACGGGGATATTGTTATCACACCTTTAAAAACATTTCATAAAGCCTATGCTTTCTGCAGGGCTAAGCATACACTAGCATTTTCGAAATCAAAACAGGTATCTAGGGTTTATATCAAGGTACGGTAGATGCATCAAATAGGGATATCACACAACTCCTGTTACCTAATGCATCACATCATCAACATACGATATAAAAGCTTTTCGAAATACAAGGAAGGGTCTGAATGCATCCGGGGTTTGCCTTGGGGCTTGACGAAGTTAGGAGCAGTGATGACACTGTTGAGATCAGGACCAACCTCTTCACACTGATAACCTTCCTCCGAGACGGGAGTCGGATCAACTACACGATTGAGATGCATGATTACAGTGCAGTAATAAAAGAACATGCGATAATGATGCAACGATGGTTAACCTATCTTGAGTACAACTTCCCTTCACGGTATAGTTGCACTAAGAAGGTATAACTAGCGTCGACGACGACGGACTAGCGATACGCAATCAATATAAAATGCCGAAGGTCATTAGGGTTAATGACCTAGGGTCATCACTCAATCCCAAAATCAAGCAACACTAACAGTGATTAAGGGTGATTACTAATTTATTAACTATTTTTACAGTCGTTGAAAGCCACTAATTAACTTGCTAATTGGGGACTAATTAAACCCTAATTAATTAAAGAATTAACTAATTAAACATTGATTAATTAAGGTATTAATTAAGCATAATACAAAAAAAATTAACCAAATCATGATCAAACTTCATAATTAGGATCATTATCATCTAAGTAGCACAAAAAATAAATTTCATGATTTTTGGAGTTATATTTTATTTATTAAAAATCATGGAAGTTGCATTTATCAATTTAAAGAGCAAATTATAAAACAAATAATTTCTATTGGAAAAACAGAGTTAGCATTTTTTTTTGTGTAGAGCACCTCACAGAGATCACACATATATTTTTGTCACATTTTTATATGCCCAAAACAAATTATAGCAAAAAGATGAAAACTAGTTTTAGAAATTCAAAACAGAAAAAAGAAAAAAGCTTTTCACTTTTCTCCCGAGCTCACTTTGTGCAGCCCACGGCCCAGCAGAGCCAGCGCCGCGGCCGGCCTGCGGCCCGGCCTGCGCTGGCGGCTCCTCCCTCCTCCCCCCTCTCTCGCCGACACGCGGGGGCCGTGTGTCATCTCCTTCCCCTCCCACTCCTTTCTCTCTTGCTTGCACGAGGCGACGGGGTCGTTGCCGGCCGTTCTTGCCGACGGTGACTCCTCCACCGAAACCAACTACACCACTGTGTCCCTCTCTCTCTACTGATCACGACGAGGTACTATACAACCCTAGCCAACCACCGGAGCACGCATGGCGGCTACCACGGCGGCTCGGCGGCGGCGGGATGCAACGGCGACGACGACTACGACACGACTCTGACCAAACCAAAGACATGAACACGTGCAGGAGCTCACCGGGATCACGGTGCGCTAGAAGATGGGGCGGCGGCGTGGTCGGAGATGGGAGTTCGGCGTGGGCAGGGGCGGCGGCGGCTTGCTCCGGTGGCACGAACGGCGATGAGGGGAGAAGAAGTCGTCTTGTAGCGACTCCGGTGATGTCAAGGAGCGGGGAAAGGCTCAAACGGTGCGCAAAGATGTTGCGGCGTTGCAGGCGAGCACAATTGGACTGAGGTGTTAGGGTGGCGGTGAATTGCTGCGGCGAGCAGAGGTGGTTCAACGGCGGTGGGGGAAAAAAAAAGAGCCGTCGACGGCCGGCGTGCTACTTTTATAGGGCGAGGAGGTAACGGACAGGTGGATAGCGAGTTCGCGACGACGTCCAGGTGCTCAGGTGCGCGGGAAGACCGGCGAGGTTGCGAGAACGCCACGGCGGCCGGCAGCAAGGACGGCGGCCATGCCGTGCATTGAAGCCGGCACTGTAGCAATGCCACCTCACCACTTATGCATTATAAACTGTTTTGCTCAAAAACTCCCAAAAATTGAACTGCACTCGAAAATCTTCCAAAAATATAGGTTGCTCAAAAATTTATGCTCTACAACTTTTATTAAAGAAGTTTTGTCAAATTCCAAATATTTTTGAAATTACATTTCAATTTTGAAACTGAGTTCAAATTCTGATTTTGGGAATTTCCAAATTACTTTTAAATTTTGAATAAAAGATGAAAATCTCCAAAAATAAAAGTTGTTCTATTTTTCAATATCTATAACTTTCATTTAGAAAGTTTTTCATGAAACTGAATAATTTTTGAATTGTAGTTTAAAACTCAAAAGGGAACATTTCCCAATTCAAAGAACTTTTGAAATTATTCCAAATTCTATTCAAAAACTTGAAAAACTTTATATACCAAAGTTGTAGAGCTCAAAGAGATGCACAAACTGTATTTTTAAAGTTTTCCCAAATTTTGAATATTTTGAGGTGAAATTGTAAAAGGGGCAAAAAAGGCTTTTAAATTTTTGATTTTGCAAAGGATTTTCAAATTGGATTTTTGGGCAATTAATTAATGATGTTGTGGTACTTTTCAAACCCAACCAATGGCACACTTTCAAAGTACAAACTTCATACTTTGAAATGGCACCAAAGTTTGGTAACTTTTATTTAGAAAATTAATTATGGTTAGCTCTTCAAAAGTGAATTTGAAATTCAAACCCACCACTTAACCAACTAGGGTTAGGGTTTGGGATTCGGATTTCGAATTCAATTTTGATTCTTGCTTCTGCATCATTTGACTTGTAAAACTTGGTTAGGGTGTGAATCAAAGTTAGCCAAGCACTTGCAAGCATCAAGGTTGGTTTTAGTTGATTGCTTTTATAAACAAAAGTAAAGTTGTGAGTGAAGTTTGGTGATATACACATACACATACACATGTGATGTAAAGGAGATCAAACAAACCCTAGAACTTTTGTAAACTTATTTTAGTTACACATACCAGGGTTCTCTAATTATGAATGCTTATGCAATGCTTATGATGACATGGCAGGTTTAGGTTAACGTAACACCGGGGGTGTTACATGCCGCGGGCGCTACCCATGGCGGTGGGCTCCTCCATCTCCTCCATGCTTGCGGTGACGGTCTCACACGGCGGCACTCGCGTGGCAAATCGGCTCATGCTCGCAGCGACGGTCTCATGTGGCGGCCCTCGCGTGGCACCGCGGTAGGCTCGCGCGCACGGTGGCGAGGTTGGGTCGTAGTCCGACAAATGTCGCCGCCTCGTCGTGCCACGATGGCGCGCCCACCTCCAGATCTACCGGCGAGGTCGCCTGCACCTCTAGATTTGCCATTCACCTCACTTCCCGCTGGAGGCCGCCGTCCTCCACCTCGTTTTCCACCTCGGTGAGGTTGTCTCCACACCATCATGCATCCATGTCCAAGTGTTGGAGCTAGGACTCCATGTCCAAGTTCGACGATGCCGAGTGAGAGCGGTGACAAGAGCATGGCAACACTGTGCAACGACTCTACTAGGAATGCGTCATGCATATGTTTAAAATGAAAGGATTTTTGTAAGGGAAAAGTCCAAATTATTATCTCCATGTATAGGCTACGTCCGTATGACCCCCTAAAGTAACAAAAGGTTTACTTAACCCCCTCATTTTGCTAAACCAGATTAAACTTCACCTTTGACGTATATACAAAACAAAACTTGCCGACTTGGCGGGTTTTTCTTTACAACAGTTGACACCTCGAGAGACATTACGTGGCAAGTATATTTAGATTAAGAGTAACCCTTCATATTGCCCCTTCGTTTAACATGGCGGCAGCCTCCCTCATCTTTAGTTTTTGCGTCAGCAAAGTCAGATCAATTAGGCGAATGAACTAGGAGTGGACAGGTTGATCGGTGTGGACAAACAAAAAGAAGCAGGTGTGTTTTGAATAATATTATTACGATATGATGTAAATTTGGAAAAATTAATTGCATTGGCTGCTAGGTTTTTAAGACTTTGGGTATGTGTATATGATTATGTGTGCCATATAGCAGCCACTGGTCTTAGCTGTCCGCAATAGGCGACGTGTCCTCGTAGTGCATAACTGTAGATAGGAGCAGATGATGTGTCCGCAAGCGTTGAGTGTGCTGCAAAGACAGCGCCAAATTGTCATTATCTCTAGCTAGTTTAGAAATTTTTTTGTCATCAAACTATTGAATAATTCATACGTACATGCCGTGCAGTATAGCTAAGGGGCTATTATGAACCTAAACATACTTGGCATGTAATGTAGCTGAGGTGTCAATTGTAGTAAAGAAAAACTGGCCACATCAACGAGTTTGGTTTTGCGTATGCGTCAAAGGTGCAAACTGAACCAGTTTAGCAACTGAAGGAAGTTAAATAAACCTTTTATTACTTTAGGGGGCTATGCGAACTTAGCCTATACATGGAGGTAGTAATTTATACTTTTTCCTTTTTGTAACGTATAGACCAAATGTGCTGACTATATATTCCCACGTCTTTTTAGCCTGTGCTGTAAAGAACACGCGTGTTTCCATTTTTTTAGTATGTGCGGTAAGGCAAGAACACGTGCATTCAGATATGTTAGCTGAAAATAATGGTATAAGTGGATTCGTCATCCAGGCCAAAAGTAGTTTGCATCCACGCTATACTCTTCTTCTGATGACAAGACAAACGCACGCTGGTTCATGAGGATACGGATACGATCTCCAATATGAAACTTTGACAAACAACATCAATGGAAAATTAGTTCTATATTATTTTTTAGCAAATTTGACACGTGCTCTGCCTTTTCATTAATAAGTAGATAGCAAAAATTCAAGCTCAGAAGTTACATGGACAGAGGCTGATGGGAAACAAAGGGTAAAAAAGGAGAAAACAACCAAACAGCAGCAAACTGCTGCCAAGTGGATCTTTATCTTGTCAACCTACTAGAGCTAGGGTGAAAAACTAGATACCGATAGCTAAAGGCTGTAACAAAAGTTTTAGAAACTACAATATAATCTAAATGGGCTTGTCCTTATATATGCTTTTTGAAGGAGATTGTTAGACATAACTAGGAAATGTGACGCGCAAAAACATCTATTTCAGACAATGCTCTAATGGTGCAGTGCAGTAGGTACTCTCTCCATTTCAAATTTTCTTACTTTTCTAGTACATAAATGTTGCTTTGCACTTAATTAGATATTAGATACTCCATATAATAAAAGCAATAATGTATTCTGATGAAGTGAAATGGATCAGAGGGATAGCAAATTAACCAAACAAACTCCTACATGCATCATGCATCTTCCAGCTCCAGGTTGTACCACACAACTACATACATTGTATGCACGTTTTCCTGAATCCTGACGATGTGACGGCGACGGCGACGACACTCTTAGTCGCCGGCACGTGCACAGATATATCGATGCTTCCTCCGATCCCTCCTCTCTCCGCGGCTACGGTGAAACCATGCATGCTAAGCATTCGATCCCATTGGGACGACAGGCCTAGATAGGTTATTTGTAAGGCCACCTGTCCGATCCATGGCCGCTTTTGTCAAACAGAAGCTCTGAAAACTGAACCAACGATCGGAGAAGAAGGAAGAAAGGAGGAAGAAGGAGAAGAAGAAGAAAAAGGGCGTACGACGTACGGCCGTGTCGTCGTCAGCATCTATCACAATCACACAGCGACGAATTGAAGGCGAGCGAACCAGCGAGAAAGCAGTACGGACGCACGCGCATTTAGTGTGACGCTTCTTCCGGCAGCCGCTGGAAGATCAAATCAAAATCGAATCGAATCCCAATCCCATCGATCGGTCGTCGCCGGCCGGAAGCAACAAACGCCGGCCATGTTTTCTCTCCGTGTTTGGTGAGACCTTGTCAGTCCGTCAGTCATCAGTTGTTTTAACTACGGTTACGGTGGTGGTATCTTGTTGTGATCAGGGACTAACTAGTAGCTAGAGAGAGTATAGTGTCGTTATCCTGTCTTCTTCTCTTTTTATTAGATAATCAATCACACTGTCATTGTCATGTGTGCTATTCTTTTCTTTGTCTCTTGTTATTGGCTTTTTCATGGATGTTGATGATGCTCCAGCGTTCGACAATGCAAAGCACCTGACGTACTAGTACAGATTTAGTAGCTAGCTAGTACCATCTTTAGTTTTTGTCATGGAATAATAAGACTATAAGAGGCAATTATTGATAATTGGTACGGATATTATTATTAGTTCTAACTTTTAAGTAACAGTGGTTTTGGAGTCGAGTGTTTTAGAAGCATCTTACATGGAGTGCTACGAGACAATTATAGTATCTAGTCCATCAACCCGTCCTCTCGTAAGGGCTAGAATTTTATGAGATATAAATATTAATTACTGTTTAATACATATGACTAATAAATATATTAAATTGTATAGTTTTTTTTTTTTTAATATAATAGACATAATAGGTACTCATGTTTTATATCCTATCACTACCTCGGATCAAGATATCACTGGGCGGCCCTAAACCCCCCCATCGCCGGATTTTGAACCGGCATAGCCTACTCGGCACCGATGAGGGTTGGTCATCGATGTCGGTTCCCCATGAACCGCACTCGAAGCTCGATAACACCGCCGGTTGTATATAGAAGCCGGCAAGTGTTATTTTAAACATCGCGTGCGGTTGGAAATCAAAGCCGATAGTGATCGGTGAAAGATCGCTGGCGGTTTGATGTTTAGAACCGCCGATGATGGTCACAGATCACCGGGCGGCCTCAATGACAACCGACACTGAATTTATTTTTCAAGAATTGTTTTATATTCCCATTTTCAATTTGGTTTTTTTATATTATATTAAAATCATATTTGCTTTGTAGGAAAACAAAATCATAAAACTGAAACCTTGATAACAACATACCAAATACATTAGTATTAAATACATTAATATTACACATACATTAATAGTCCTTTCTAATACCACCGTAATCCAATGGAACAATTATAAAAGTCTAGCCACCGCTTTGGCCCGTAATTATTCTTGAACTTCGAGCGGGCAATGGAGTATTTTCCTTCTTTGCTCACAATATGCTTCAAGATGAATTCCGCTATCTCCTCTTGAAATCCTTGAATCTCCATGTTCGGGGATCATATTGTGTCCATATTTCGCCTTTGTCGAGCAATCAATAGGGAGCATTAATATAAGCTATAAGAGAATTTTATGGCATATAAAATGGAATTAATACCTTCTGATCCGCTTTGACGTTTTCATGCCAAACCATTGCCTTGTGGCCCACATTACGTAGAACCCACATTCATTATTCGCTATGCGGTTGGTCTAGGTACCGATACGCATTTCCTGCACCTTGAAGTTTACTTTGCATGCGCCGCGCCACAATATTAATTGGGAAAGAAAAGTAACATTAAGTGTGGTATACACATACACGCACATATATATATATATATATATAACTATATAACTTTATTTGTTTATAAAAATGTTAACTTACTCTTGTAACGCATAGTGTAGAGGACCTATCGAGTTAGGGGGATTCTTTTCTCGAGTCCCACACCTCAATAAGGTTTCTTTTAATATCGATATCGATAAAGATAAAATGGTGCCTGCAACCACAAAGTCTAATTTATATTAAAATAGTTTAATTAGCTATATAAAATACGTAGAAATAATGGTAGAGACCACATACACGCAGTTATAGGTCAAGAGCACGTTCGATTTATTTTTGTTGGCAAAACCCTTGAACAACCTCGGAGAGAATTTGTATCATTCCATTCCGGTCGTAGCCTTCGTCTCCTCTACAAGTTGGCTCATTCACTATGGTTGGGTCCAAGAAGGCTACATATTTAATGTTATTTCGTATCGTGTATTCATGTAGCCACCGCATAGAGTATGAGATATGACTAATAATGAAAAAAAAGATGTAGTTATTTATGAATTCATGCGGGTAGTAGGGTACTTACATAGTCCACAGGACCATTATCCGTGTATCGAGGTCGCGTCTTTGATATAATTGGAATAAGTCTTCAAAAGCTATGTACTGCAAAGTTTCCTCAAGATGATCAAAGACTTCTCCTACCGGAATAATTGCTTCAAACCCACCTTGATCTGTTTCGGTTGCCTCGGCCAAGTAAAAGTATGTAAATCACGCATACGTGTTGTAAGAGCCTTCATCTCCTCTTTTGTTTCCAAAGAAATCTTGACCTCTTTGATACTTGTATGCTGGTTTTGCCATTTCATACTCCTTATTAGTACAACCATAAACTATGGCCCTAGCATCCTCTAGGGATAGGCCGTTGTTCTCGCTCCATCAATTTATATACTTCTAGCTCGAACCGAGGTGCCGCTCATCTTCCCTTTCTTCATTGAGCTTGCTACGAGCTTGTCTGTCAAACTCGCACCGGGGCCGTCCACTTAGAAGGCTGCCATAGATTTCTCAAAAAATCGGTTGCATGCCTCCAGGTTAGGCAATTCTATGTCATTCTGCTTCATCTTAGATGTAATACTCCCGCTCATTTGCTTTTTGTTTCCTTTGTTGGCATCCTCTTTTATAGAATCGAGAGGACCTTTTGCCTGATCTAGATCTAGTTACGGAGTCGGCCTTGCAGCTTCTTTTTGATTTTGGAGGGGAAGGGGTCTACGATTATCATGTCTTCCGGCCGAAGATGAAGGATTGTGGGGAGGCGGGGAGGAGGTGGAGGAGGTGGAGGAGGTGCAGCCCCCACATTGCTCGGGGTTGACAAAGTGGGGGTAGGAGCCAGTGGCCGGATCCCCCACATTCCTTGGGGGGTGATGGAGGGGGGTGGAGGCGGAGATACCTCATCTCGCCTAGGGGGGTTGAGGTGGGGAATGAGCAAAGCATCATGAATTGGGAGAGCTTGGTCATGACATCTGTCCGGTGAAGATTCAGCTTCATCCTCATCATCCGAGGACTCTTGGTGGTCGAGCTTCATGTACCGCTTCCGCCACGGGACACGAAGACGAAGGTTCTGAACCAGCCGCGGCCTATCTTCTTGTGCAGGGTAATCAATGGGTATCTTGTTAAACTTTTTGTCCAGAATTCTATCAATGGTGACATTCCAATAACCCAAAGGAATTGGTTGACCATTAGTTAACCCTTCTCCTTGAGGCCAAGCCTGGCCGACCGCCACCTTGTCTGTCGTCCATTGTTGGCGGATGTACAGCCTCACATTAACCGCTTCTGTTATGTTGTCCACCGGATGAGGTAATCTTGCCTCAGCATCATCCATGGGGGTTGATCCACAGCTACTACGACCCTTAACCACTGGGCTCAAGCATGTGGGGACGGGGCCTGCAGATCCAATTGTCTGAGGAGCTTGTGCTTGGGAGGCCATAGCTTCTAGTTGGTTAACTCTGTCTTCCATTATCTTTAGGCGGCTCTCATACATAGCTTCTTTAGCCGCCTCTCGTTCCTGTCTAGCCCTTGTGTGGCTACGATAAGAAGCAATGTCTTCCTCGAAAGCTACCCTCCAGTTCACAAGACCAGCTCCCCTTGTGCGGCCAGGGTGCTCCTTGTTACCAAGTGTCTGGGAGAGCACATCGTTCTCCCTATCAGACCTGCGTCTCCCTTGGTTCACCTCTTCCGTTAGAGTGGAGATAGTCTGAACTAGGCTGCCCACATGTTCATTTGGGACTGATAGGGTGCCGTCTTCAATATTGTGCCGTGCACCCCTAGCCATAACAAAGTGAAGAGACCTAATCGCCCGGTCGGCGGTCTCGAGGCGTAACACCACGGCGTTCCATCTCATCAAACTCCTTCTCCCATTGAAGCACCTTCTTTGGAATAGCCACGAGAGCCGAGACGGTGAGGATTTGTCGACTTTTGCTTGAGTTTTCCTTATTCTTCGCACTCAAATCCTTATACTCATCCGAGTTCCTCAGACGCTTGAATTCTTCCCAGTAGGGCCTCTGCTTGTGGTGGTCACCTTTATCAAAGTCGGGATCCTCCTGCTCATTGATATATTCCTTTTGCAATTTCGTCTTATAACTCTTGAAGGCGATCCCCATTTTTTCTATAACCCTTTTTCTGACTACCCGCTCATCATAATCACGAGGGAAAGTGAAATATCCTTTGAACATTGTCCATAACTCCTCCTTCAAAGTTTCGTGAACCTTCCATACGTCATCTTCTTTCCCTATCCAGCGCCTAAACTTTATTGGGATGAAGTCCCTCGCAAGAATCCCGAGGATAGTCTTGTATGGCCCCAACGCCTTGCGTGGGAGTAGTGGCTCCCCAACTTGGTCGAACTCAAAGATGTGCCGGTCGCATCCTTTCCCCCGTAGGAAGCCTTGACACACCGCTTGGACCTTGGCTTTGCTTTGCACTGCATCCACTAGGTTCCTCCATTGATCCAGGCTGCACAAAACCAATTAATTCGCCTTAGATTCTCCCTTGCATTTATTGATTAGAGTGCTTGTAAGCATTCAATTATGACCTAACAAATATACCTCTTCGTCTTGGTCAAGCTGGAGACAACTGCTAGGGGTCCATGCTTCGTCATCCGCTTCACCATCATCATTGGCACCTTCGTTTCTCGTCCTATTTTGTGGTCCTTCTGGTGGGTCTCTCGCAGTGTTGTTAGCCGCTTCTTCTTGTGCCCTAGTACTTCGGCGACCAGTGAATTGGCGACGACGAATAGTCATCGTTCTATCTCTGTCTAGATGGTTGTCGAGACTAGATATATATGATGGGTTGTTTAATTTGGCTACATGGAATAACAGGAACCATATATTAGCTAGGAAACACAACATATATATATATATATATATATTTAATACACCAAATTAGAACTTCATAAGCCAAATAAATTACAATGACCTTCAACTTACTACAAGTCGCGTACACTCTACATTGACCTCCAAATAAAAAAGGCAATGAACATAACTAGAAAGAAAATGATGATATCCTTAGTGTGAATCCTATCTACGGCGACAGCCTTGTCTCCAGTCTCCAATTTCCCTGCGTGTAGAGGAACTACACGGTGCTCTGCTTGGGGAACACGGTTTCCACACCGTGCCATATATGCATGGTAGGCCTCGGTTGCTTCAGATTTTTTGTCGTATCTCTTGTGCAATGCACCCGGGTAGCAATTCACTTGAGGATGGCACTCCTCCCAAGTACGGTAGATGCCTGGGGCACGGCCAACAAACACTACATACCGTTTTCCTATGTGGCCTAAAGATTGAGACAATGTAATTGGGTTTCAACTAATTAATCAATTGAAGTAGCATCTGAGTCACCATATATAGCAAGAAATGTAGACTCATATTAAGTCCTCGCGATTATGAACAAACAAGTTCAAATATAGATTTAACCATATTAATTCATGCACACTCATGGTCACATAGTAATAGCATTTACTGGTCACATAGCAAATTTAAAGTAATGGGCACATAGCACAATGATGGGTGTATATATACATATATATCTCCAAAATCATATGTAATTTAGCAATAGCATTTCTCAAATAATAGTATAATCATATATCTGAACTGAAGCAATAGCATTAATTAATATTTCATGGTCAAAAATTAATGTAGTGTAATCATATTTTATGGACACAAATTCTTCAAAATGGACATAGCAAACATATCAATATCATTTCATACAACATTGCAAGCTAATATATGGACAAAGGTAGCAAGAATTGTGAGAAAATTTCTTAGTGGCATTGCATCGAACACTTGAGGGCGTGGTGGCCGAACTCACTGTTGACAAGGTGGAAGACGGTGGCCCGCGCTCCCTGCTGGTCTGGTGGCGTCGGTAAGAATGGCGGTGGCGGCGGTGCTCCGGTGGTGCAGCCTCCTTGCTGCCGAAGGTGCTCCGGGCGTAATACGATGCGGCGGCGGTGAGCTCCGGTGGCGCCCGCCGGTCGCGTCGAGGCCGCGCGCACGACGAGCGGTGAGGACGGGGCGGAGGTGCCCGGAGGCCAAGGCGCGGCGGTGCAGTGCGTGCAGGCGTCACAGAACGGCGGCGAGCACCGGCGAGCAATGTGCGACGGCGGCGTGGCGGCGGAATGCTCCGGCGGTTGTTCTCGGCGTCGGAGTGGTTTTCAATGAAGAGGCGCGAACATACTGCTTTTATACCAGGCCACCCTTCACCGCCGGGCGCTAAACACCAGCCGGCAAAGAAAGAACCCCCTTCAGTGCGGTGATGAATGGAACCGCACCGGTCGTCCATATGATCGCCGGCAGTGCTAAAGCCCAGCCGGCAGTGAACGCTTAAACAAATAAAAATATAAATATCCTATCTACTCCGAACATCCCCACGTAGCGTAATGGTTACAGCCGTTCACTGTCTCAGGCGCGGCCAGGGTTCGAATCCCTACCCGGCCAAATTTTTTTTTAAAATTTTATTTATATATGCTTTGATGATTTTCAAATAAGATGATTTTCGAATCCCTACCAGTTTTTTCTCCCTCATTTTAACTCCAAATAAGATGATTTTTTTTTCCTAAATTTGTCTAAAATCAACCTCTTTCTTGCTGCACTAACCATATAGCAATTTCAGCAGTTTTTTAGTTTTGAAATTTTCAAATTTGAAATTTGGAGAGGTTCCACTACATTTTATGCAGTATAGAGTGCCTCGAATCAAAAATTTTTGAACATCAAACTTGGTGCACCCATCATTCCCTACAACTTTTATTAATGCATTTTCACCATTTGATAATTTTTTCTCACACTATGTGTGAAAAATATTAAAACAACTCAAAATTCAAATCTCTGGCCAGATTTGAGCCATGTAAATTTCCTCAAATCAAAAATTTTTGAACTGCAAAGTTGGTGCACTCATGGTTATGTACAACTTTTATTTAGGTCATTTCTCCATTTGAGAAAGTTAGAGTACACCTGATTCACAAATCTACAAACACCCCTTGTGTAGATTTGTGAATCAGGTGTACTCTAACTTTCTCAAATGGAGAAATGACCTAAATAAAAGTTGTACATAACCATGAGTGCACCAAAAGTTGCAGTTCAAAATTTTTTGATTTGAGGAAATTTACATGGCTCAAATCTGGCCGTAGATTTGAATTTTGAGTTGTTTTAATATTTTTCACACATAGTGTGAAAAAAATTATCAAATAGTGAAAATGCATTAATAAAAGTTGTAGGAATGATGGTGCACCAAGTTTGATGTTCAAAAATTTTTGATTCGAGGCACTCTATACCGTATATAAAATGGAACCTCTCCAAATTTCAAATTTGAAAATTTCAAAACTAAAAACCTAGTCACAATGATATATGGTCACAGTAGGTGGATAGAGCTTGATTTTGGACAAATTTAGGAAAAAAGATCATCTCATTTGGAGTTATGATGAGGGAGAAAAACTGGTTACAAATCTCATCAATCACAATAAAATCAGAAATCATACATGTTCATCACTAGTTCATTGGTGGCTAGGTCTGATTTCTGATTTTAATGTGGTTGATGAGATTTGTAACCAGTTTTTCTCCCTCATCCTAACTCCAAATGAGATGATCTTTTTTCCTAAATTTGTGTAAAATCAAGATCTATCCACCAGCTGTGACCATATATCAATGTGACAAGTTTTTTTTTCGAATTTTTCAAATTTGTAATTTGGAGAAATTCCACTATATTTTATACATGATATAGTGTCTCAAATCAAAAAATTTTGAACATCAAACTTGGTGGACTCATTATTTCCTACAACTTTTATTAATGCATTTTCACCATTTGATAATTTTTTCACACACTATGTGTTGCATTTATTATTTTTACAGTTTGTAGACTTATCACTGGCGGTTGTGCTTTAGCACCGGCAGTGAAATTGACTTTCACTGCCGGTTTTAGTACAAAACCGGCAGTGATGAGTGCAAATCTATTTAACCAGCCCCGCACTAGTGAATATTACTTTCACTCCCACTCTCTCACTCTCACTCTCACTCTCACACTCTGTTTCAACAATGGCTCCTGGGTATGCTGGTATGGCTTCTTCTATATTATTATTATCATTATTATTTTCAAATGTCTATTAATATGCATTTTGAAATATTTTGATTTATTTTACTTAGGGATGAACAATGGACCTCCCCACCAAAGCAACTTTGGTTTCCACACTTGGCGATGGGTGGTTCGCTCCGGATATGGCCGTTCCACAACACCCTTATCCGGCTATTGTAAGAAATAGTTGTCTCATAACAAATTGTTGGTTATATACATATAGTACTCAGTATATATATATACCGCCAATATTGCAGACTATATCTCCCATACAGTGGTTGCAATCAACACTTACCTTTTTTATGGCGTCGGAGATAGTTGAGGACACGACCATTGATGCCCGTGGTCGTTTGTGGACATGTGAACTGCGCTTCTCCATCCCTACAAGGCCTCCTTCAGGGTGTCAACAACAAATTGTGCGAGAGGGGACGAGAGATGCCTTCACGCTTAAGTGCCGAGTTCAATGCCGTGTTGCCTTTGTTTGCATGCCTTTGGAGCACATTGGCTATCGCATTCACGATTACTCATCCTTCAAGATACAGGCTTGGCGTGCGGGTAATCAAGGCGTGGCGGAATTTGCCGAAATCATGGCGACCTACAAACAGATGGATGTGGTATAACTATAATAATTTTTATATATATCTCTGTATTTTAAATATTAGATCACTTATTCAACTATCTCTAATTTTCTCTGCATTCTTCTCCATGATTATACATATGCTTGCATGTGCCTTGTCGACCACTCTAGATCAAGCTATTGAGCAGCTTGGTTATTCCCGGAACTATGAAGCACACTTTGGCCACTCACTACACAAGGATGCCAGTATGGCATAATAATTACCGAGGGGGTGGATGCCGGTAGTCATATAGTAGGCTATATCTATGGTCGGCCGTGTGTTCGTATTTGTGAGGCACGAGAGAGTGCACTAATACGAGCATTGGCCTTCGTTGACGAGGGGAATGTGGTTACACCATTCGTGATATACACTACCATGAATGGATAACGACGTGCCACCCCCAAATTAGGTTAGAGAGGTTAATTTTTACTTTGTTTTGTATCGCTTTTATGTATATTTATGTGTTAGACTATGTAAGCTTGTTTCGGTTGTTTTATCTTGTTGTACATTATATTTGTGAGAGAGAATACAAAATTACGTATTTAAAAAATACAAATTGAAACACACACACATACAAATTACATTTATTGCAAGGATACAAATTATATTTATTTCATAAATACAAAAACCTTGTTTCTCTACAAGGTCAAAGTTACGATCGAAGTATACAAACACATAAAAAAATAGCCATCTCGAAAACATTCTTCTAGCACCCGGATCGGGTCGAAGTGGATGCAAAGAATGTCGGAGATGGTAGTAAACTACACCTTTGGAGGTAGCTGTGATGAACCCATGCCCGGGCTGCAGCGGTCAGAGCACATGCATGGATGCATCGACCTAATCTGAAGTAAATGTAACAACTATATAATGTTACGAGATACTTCGCTCCCAAGTACCTCAAAACGGTTGCGTAGCTGCATCGAAAACATTCTTCTAGTACCCACTTGTGTGTCATCCTAGACTACGCATAGTGATATTTGCATATCGAAATCTTTCTCCTAGTGGGAAAATATAGAGCCAAAGATAAACCTCTAGTGTTCTCCAGAGAGAACATATAGTAAAACCAAATTAAACCTCGGTGTATATGAGAACACACACATACGATTGAGCGAAGAGCGAAGGAAAGGAAGCACTTGCTTGAAGATCGCCTCCCCGGTTGCCATTATATAGCCGGGTAGCCAAGTGCCATCGGCCATACATGAGAGCTGGGACCTTCCTGATAGCTATGAGGCGCGTATTTTTAAGTCTTTGGATGGATGTGGGCTTCAGTGCCGGCTCTAAATTAGAACCGGCACTGAAGCTATACATCAGTGGCGGTTCTTCTTTAGAACCGACACTAAAGCCGTCTTCAGTGGCGGTTCGCATGCAAAACCGCCACTGAAGAACCTGAGCCTTTTGAAAAGGCTGCGGGATTGGCATTGTTCATTGAATTGATGACACGGCTTTGTTCGAACAAAAGCTACCCCAATTCAATGAGCCACAATTAAATAAAATTATAAATAATTAAAATATATTAATTTGCACTACAATATAAGTTGAAAATATTTTCGATGCGATTATTGTCGTACAATAAAATTCTTGAGGCAACCTAAATTTATGATTACATGATCATTAAGATTAATTACATAATTTCAGAAAAAGTCTTGTTAAGGTGCAGGAACAATGATGGACTCATCATGATCACAACGTACATAAGCCGGTTCATCACTTTCTTCAAGGATAGCTAGGTTAACGCTCGATCCAAAGGGAGCCATTTCACGGTAACCCTTGTAGTCTTCTTCGTCCTCAGAACTCCTTCAACACCCATAATCTTTCTTTTCCCTTGCAGAACTACTTTGAGTCTTCCTTTTGTCTCATTGTCCCTTGAATAAAAGATTTGCGTAACATCTTTTGCAAGGACGAATGGATCGTCTTTATATGCGGTCTTGTTTAGATCAACGGTTGTGAATCCAGCTTTGTCAATGTTTACGTCCTCAAGGCGGACCCACTTACATCGAAACAGAGCGACCTTTAATTGGTGTCCGTAGTCTAACTCCCATATTTCCTCTATGGAACCATAGTATGTCGCTTCCACATTGCCGTTTTCATCGTGGGCATCGAAGCGAACACCACTATTTTGGAAGGTGCTCTTTCCATCTTGTTTTGTAGTGTAAAATGTATATCCATTGATTTCATACCCTTCATACTTAAGATATGTAGATGAAGCTCCCTTGGCTAGTAGATCCAGCTGAGAATTCAATTTTATTCCAATCAAACGACACCGTAACCAGTCGACAAACTCCTCCTTATGTTTCTTTTCACGCCAAGCTTGTGTTCTATTGATGTATAAAGTTTGAAGCAACTGTCGGTGCTCTTCAATGTATGACATTATACCCGTGGCTTGTTGGAGGACAAATGAATCGCGCCTGTCTAAAAGAAAACGTGTCACGTCTTGTGAGCGATTTCTCACCGATAGTTCCTTTGCCCCCTAGTCTTCCCTCGTGACGAGATATTGGAACTCCGACACGGTTGATGTCCAAATAATATGTGCAAAACTCAATTGCCTCCTCCGTTGTCCATCCTTCAACCATACTACCTTACGGTCTAAATCATTTCGAACATACTTTCTAAAAACTTTCATCGACCTTTCAAAAGGGAACATCGATGCGGTACATTGGGCCAAGGGCTCGAATTTGGTCAACAAGATGAACAAGTAGATGCACGGACATATCAAAGAAGGTAGGCGGAAAATGCATCTCTAAACGACATAGTGTCTCCACAATGTCCAACCGCAAATGGTCTAGTTTTGACATATCAATAACCTTTTTCGAGATTGCATTGAAAAATGAGCACAATTTTATGATTGGGGTGCGAACCTTGTCGGGTAGGATACCACGTAGGGACTCTTGGGAGTAATCGAGTCATAATGACATGACAGGTCATGGGCCTTCATACAACCATAGTTAAATTTCAACTCTCTCATGTTCACTAGCCTCTTCGGGTTGGCACAGTACCCTGTCGGGACTTTTAGTTCATTGAAGAATGAAAGGAGCACCTCTTTTTCTGTTGTTTTCAGTGTCCATGATGCCACCGGAAGTTTTATTTGACCATCCTCAAGAGTGACTGGATGCAGCTCCTTCCTCAGCCCTAAGTGTTTCATATCTAGACGTGTTGCGAGTGAATCTTTTCTTTGTGCCTCTGTGTTCATTAAGGTGTTGAGCGTGTTGCCACACACATTTTTAGTAATGTGCATTGGATCAAGGCAATGACGTACACTCAATAACGGCCAGTAAGGTAGTTTCCAGAAAATTGACTTTTTCTTCCAAATAGACTCGGCAGGTGCCTGAACTGCCCCCTCACCCTTTCCATGGACAACATTGAGTTTGCTAACCTCTCGTAGTATCTGTTTTCCATTTCGATAATCTGGAGGTCCACGTCTTTCAATTGTCCCATCGAAGTCTTTTCTGTTTCTGCGGTAAGGGTGGTCATCAGGTAGGAACATACGGTGACCCATATAAGCCATTTTCTTGTTTTCCGGTAGATGTACCGCATGGGTTGAGTCCAAGCACTCTACGCATCCGGTATATCCTTTTTGTCTTCTCTCGGATAAGCTACCTCGCCTGGCAGTCCGTGATTGTAGCGATTAGTACTACCTTGATTGTCACATGTTCCTTTTTATACTCATCCCAAACATCCGGTACCCACAGTATGCCACAACTCCAACGGTTCATCAATCACCGGGTTCTAGGAAAACATCGATATCGTTCCCGGGTTGTTTTCGGCCCTTGGATCGATAGTGGCATCCGGATGTATGACCTCTTCATACAAACACCAAGGTGGAAGGTTGTATATACAAAGCGTCAGCGGCCAAGTGCTATGATTGCTTCTAACCCGGTCGAAAGGATTCATCCCATCTCGTGCTCAAACCCACCCAAAGGTGCCGCACCTCACCACCAATGTTCTTATAGCACATGGTGTTAATAGTCCTCCGATCGCCCCCATCGGGCCGGGTGCCGCAAAGATTGTATCTTTCTTACGCTCTTCACCGTGCCCGCGTAACAACTTGGCTGACTTTGCATTTGCAAATAGCCTATGCACCCGTGGAGCTATAGGAAAATACCGGACTACCTTTACAGGCCCTCCTTTTGTCTTGCTACCATCGTTGGACGGCCCTTGCTTGTACCTAGGAGCTTTACACCTAGGGCACGCATCCAAGTCTTTGTATTTATCTCCACGGTATAGTATGCAATCATTGGGACATGCATGGATTTTTTTTCAACCTCAAGACCGATTGGACGGATCATTTGCTTACATAGGTATGTCTTTTTTAAGGAAGCTCATTTTGTGGTGGTAGCAGTTTTTCTTACTATTCCTAGCAGGTGATCGAAGCCTTTATCGCTCAATCCATTTGAAGATTTGAACTCTAATAGCATGATGTTAAACTTCAAGTTTGCTCGATCCACACCACGGATACAATGGTGTCTTGCCATCTTTTCTCATTTTCTCTAGTTTTTTCAACCTGTCTATCGCTAAGGAATCCACTCTCAACATCATGTAGCAACCTGCGAAATGCCATCATTATGCTTCGGTGTCGTCAGCTAACGTATCCCTCAACATATCATTAACGGCGGTAGCCTCGGTACACGTGTTGACACTAGGATCCTCGTTTGTCACATTCTCGTGGACGGCTATGTCAGGCATGGGCACATCATCATTGTAATGTTCTTGTGGAACATTGTCAACAACTTCCCCATGCATACTCCATATCGTGTAGTCACTCATGAACCCCCTTGTGATCAAATGTGTACGTATGGATTCCAACGTTCTCCATTTTCTAACATTTCCACAATCTTTGCATGGACCGAGAATACGGGTTGCCCCTCACGAACATTAGCTTTGGCTACGTGGAGGAAGGCGGAGACACCAATCAAGTACCGTGGGTCCGTTCGGGACACACCGTACATCCACTCTCGATCCATCTCTGCATTGATAATATTAGGACACATCAAGACACGCAAAAATGATACTGACACACATATAAATTAAATTTTTAGCTAAACAATACATACACATGCGACGAAACATGAAATTTAAGAAAATAAAAAATTAGAGACAACAATATTAGAATTAAAGATTATTCCATGAACATTTAGTTTGCACCAAATATTAAACAATATTAAAGTTAACATACAAATAATTTGTTGACATAAATTACTATAGAATAATCATAAAGAATTATTATGGTGCGTGACATAACCATTAAAATTATCATCAAAATATTTTATTTGCACACAATGTCTACCTAGGTGATGTGTAAATAGTGGAGACTGCACCATTGACAATAATTTAAGTCTAAATTAAACAATGTTTTGGTAGGTGACAAAATAATTAATTTGCTCGTCATAAATCTAATAGAAATAATACTCTCAACTTCTAACTACCTACAACTACTTATACCATCACATACTAATATTAATCAATACTAAGCATATTGGTTCATTTGCTAACTAACACTGTACAATCAATGTATCACATATCGGTTCTAATATTAATCAATACTAATATTTATCATAATAAGAATTTAATCTAGACTCTCTAGTGCTAACTAACACTAACCAATTAATATATCACATACTAATTAATATCAATCTTTAGCATTGATCATGTAGATATACCTAAGAAATATATGGGTTGGTACACACTAACCTTTTTTGTACAGTAGATTATCCACAATTCGATTTCAAGGCTCCCTCAAAATCTAATTTCAAGCTCCCTAGAAAAGAAAGCACAAAAAAAAAAAGATCATATCAAACAAATTAGCCATAATTAATGGTCACAATCCAAGGATTCGCTGTTGGCTACTAACCTTTAGTGCAAATAAAGCAATCGGTTGGCCTAATTTCAAGAAAACCTTGCTTCATTCATGGAGAACAGCAGCCGCAACAATGGAGACAGAGGCCCATCGCGCGACTTCCTCTGCTCGAGAATGGCGAGTGGAGAGGAAGAAGAGGACGCCTGCCACCTTTTTTGTGGTGTCGGTTCATCACTGGCGGTTTCAAGCCGAACCGCCATTGAAACGGTATGTTCAATGTCGGTTCTATTCTAGAACCGGCAAAGTGATGTAAACCGAGGGCATCAATGGCGGTTCCAAATGCTAACCGGCACCGAAAGGCTCTTCAGTGTCGGTTCTCATGGCTCCCGGACATGTTTCGATTTTCGAAGCAAAAGAACCGGCACAGATGGGTTATCGCGGTTTTTGTATAACCGACAAAAGGTGCCGCACCGATAACCGAATCTGTAGTAGTGTATATCCAGTTATCATGAGCTAATTATTTTTTTTTTTGCAAGGGACAGATATATATATATATATATATATATATATATATATATATATATATATATATATATAATTCATATTCATATTCATATCAAAAACTTATTAAGAAGAAGCATCTGACACCTGAGTGCTACAAGAGAATTCTAGTAATTGATGTATTTAGGGACAGGAGTATTACTTTACCAAAACTGTTGAACAACGTGGATTAAATACAAGCGTGTTATACTATATCAATTGTCTTATTTGACCCACATTTTCTTCATGGGTTCGTTTTTAGCTTATCAGCCAATAATATTTTTTTTCTCACGTAACATCACTGTTTTTTACAAGTGTTTTTTGGCTAATCAGCCGACTTATAAGACCTGCTGAACATATACTTTTTTTTTACCCTACCATATCATAATAACATGAGACCAATACTTAGATTTGCTCCCGAACGAGTCCTAAAGGTGAAATTGTTGGTTTCAAGATTCACACAGTACCTATTAATTTGAAAATTTTATGGTTGGTGGAGAGGTACTATCTTTATTTTAATTTGTTAAGGTTTCGTACATCCACTGCACTGTTGCTAATTGAAACGAGTGAACGTATATTATTTGACGTGAGAGCATTAGGTCTGTGCCCCCAAAAAGAAACGAAGAATGGACGTTGCAGGAAACAACCAAACCAACCTCTTCTCATGCATGGCCGGACATACAAGTACGGGACACGGCATGATGTCCTTATGAGGAAGACAACTAACAAAAAGTATGCATGGTTACCTGCTGACTGCGCGTACGTACGTACAGTACACTAGTAGCAGATACATGCATACATATTTG
The DNA here is from genome assembly GCA_015844335.1 of Chrysopogon serrulatus. Taxonomy (NCBI): domain Eukaryota; kingdom Viridiplantae; phylum Streptophyta; class Magnoliopsida; order Poales; family Poaceae; genus Chrysopogon; species Chrysopogon serrulatus. The sequence goes on along the minus strand of JADLZL010006761.1, from coordinate 51,880 downwards.
ACCCACCGGCCGGTGCTACAAAACAACAACTTTTTTTTTCCGAGAACATGACTTTACGCATATTTCATTAAAAAGACTAGAAAACAACTTTAAGAATTCGATATAAATTCTACACTCCAACAATATCCTTTCTACTACTGAATGCAAGTTTATGACCGACGACCTTTTCATCCATACACAGCAGAACAGCAGTGTAATGTAAACTACAAGTTAGAAGATACATATACAGTACATGAAAGCAATCCCAGCTGAAATGGACGACAACTCAGGAGTACCTTCCATGTGCCTGGAAAACAAATAATGGCCCGGATTCCAGGCTAAAGTTGATGGGTCACCTAACAGTACACAGCACAAATAGTCTACCAAATTTAACTTGAGATGCTTTTCTATACTTCTGTTTCTTGTTTTGTCCTCTTTGGAGCACTCCTCCAACCCAAGGCCAAGGGCTGATGAAGGGCAGTACTTTTTGTTTGTTGTTGGATTCTATAATTCGAGGCCCCTTTCTACCTAAGCTACCTATAAACCTACGTTCCTACCTCACCTTATTTGGCACATAGACTAACTAACTTGCTAATGTTGGTTAGTATACTAGCCCTATTAGTATACTGACCACTGGAGGTTGGAGAGCGGATAAGTCATAGCCTGTGTGGCCCTCACATTTGGTAACCTATGCATGCATGGTGCTAAGCCTAGTATAAGCTATATATATGAAAAGTCATACTGCTCATTACTAATAAGGGATCCCTACTAATAATACTGTCGTCATGTAATTTGGGTTTTCCATGATTGTTTTTATATCAACATATAAGAACAACCTTAACATAATCAAAAGTTATTTTTAACCTTTGTTATCTTGTTTTTTCGCACATTGTAACATAAATAGACAATGCTCATATATAGTTAAAGTAACCCTTTCCCAACCAAATTCCTACTTTTATATATCTTTGTGCACGCATCTCCATGCATGTTTGGCATGCGCTTAGTTGCAATATGAGTTTGAGTTAAACAAGGATGCCTAAGATCAACAACTTAGAATTTTTACTATAGTCTCAAAAGAAAGGAGATATAATCTCTTTATTTTCAAAAACACAGTAACATATGTGCATAATCTTCCCTGTATATGGACATGAGCACATCTAAAAAGACTGAAATGGCATATCTCAAGATGAAGTCACCTTAGGTTGTCCAAACTCGCTTAGCACATGCAAGTCGCCTACCACTGAAAGTTGTTAATAAATTAAATTTTGAAAATTACAAGTGCTTGATGACTTAAATATAATCCAGGTAAATAAGTTACACCACAAGCGGGTAAATAAGTTACACCATAAGTAATGCAACAAGCTGAATAGCTGATCAACACTCAGTTCGCAGATACAATTATCTTTATATACTAAGAACTAAGAACAATGAAAAAAACAATGCACCGAAGGTGAAGCTGGAGACAGAGTAACTTAATGGGTAAGGCTTGAGGCAAACAAATCCAAACAGTTGATCACGATCGAGCAGGAAATAACAGAGTGGGTAAAAGTTTTCTCGCTGACACCGAGCACAAATCACACAAGGCACATGCCTCATTGATCTGTTCAACAAGAAAAGCCAACCGGAATTAAAAATAAGGCCGGCAGTGTCTGTTCCTTGCAGCCATCGCAACTCGCAATGCTTTACGTGTTCTTGGTGTAGGCTGAAAAGGACTTTTCCTTATGACACGCTATATATACAAAAAAAAAGGAAGATATATGTTCTTTCCATGTGTATTTTTATCAACTTGCTCTCAGGAGTCAGGATCTCTCTCTGTTCACACCACACATGCTGAATGACTGAAATACTACCACGAAAACCAAAACATACTATAGATTACCTCTGTTGCATGTCACATCGAATCTAGTCCTAGGCATGCATGTGACTGATAAAACATACGTGCCAGTGAAAAAAAAAATCACGTTGGACCAAAATTTTAATGAATATTATTCACATTTTATGACTTCATTTATTATGTAAATACATTACTTATGTAATCTAAAGGTATTTATTTGATATCATAAGTATTAATATTTTTATCTATAATTGATCAAATTTAAGATAATAAACCATAATACTGTATTATAATTGTATTTTTTAGACAGAGAGTACGTTTAGACGTACCATCATTGGATATCTGCTAATTATCTAGTGTAAGCCATCTGTTTAAAACATGAAGGCCCTCAACGAAGAATGTGCAGAAAATGGTGATCTTATATTACAGACCAAACAGTGCTTATATGATTGATAATACAAAACCGCGTGAAAAGATTGCCAATGCCAATGCCAAAGCAGGTATAATAGACCACGGAGAAATTTGCCCCGCTATCGCTCTCTCTTAATGAGTACATAGACAGCGAGCTTTTTCTCGATAATACGCCATTAAAACGCGCTTAGATTTAATGCATTGTCGTCAGAATCTGTGTGTTCACATTATTCCACCAGAGTACGACAACACGAACGTTAATTGAGATGGACAGAAATTGACAAGGCTGCATAAATATTGCCTGTTTCCAGATAGCAACTAGGCACCATGTAGCAACCACTCGTCCTATCAACCAAACTCCACGTTGCCATCATGATGCACCAATGACCCGTCCATGCAAGAGCGAGGCTAATTCGGCATAACAAAGTGACACTGACGTCATCTTTGCCACTGGGTTTGTAACACATCAGAACTTGGAAATGTTTGTATACAAGCGGACCATTATACATCGAACAGTATTTACAGGACAGAGATTATATACATGGTATATGAGTCTACTGAGATAAATACACTAGACACCAATATGTACACACAAAATCTGCCTCCAGCTCCAGCACGCCAATAAGTATCACAACAGCGACATGTAGGATCCTGCGGCAATGTCAAGTACTGCAGGTTCAAACCTTTTGCAGAAAAGCTCATTGCTTGCACAGTTCTCAGCGTGCTCTGAGATGACCAGGTAATGCAGCTTAGATGACATCCTGAATGGATGCTAACTTCGTGAGGTATCAGAAACCTAAATCGAATGATGGAGGTGCAAAACTCAGGTCTGATGCATTCTTAGTTTCCACTGGTTTCTGTGTCGACTGTGTAGTCTTCTGTCTCCACTGTTCGGTTGCTTCAGCTTCAATTGCATCAAGATCAAGGTCATCAAATAAACCATCATCAAAATATAGATGATCAGTGACTCTGGTGTCAACGTGTGAAGATGGTTCTGGTGCTGGTTCTGGTTCCAGGTTTATAACAGGGATTGCTGCAGGTTGCTGGAAGCTTAGCCTTCTCTTTCTGCAATCCAGTTTAGTTGATGATTCACAATTGGCGATCGCTGTTTCACATTGATTCTGTACAAAACTATAAGATGGGCTTGGATTTATGGTATGACGCTTTTGAATCTCCTTTGGAGTCTCCGTAGAATTATGCCCGGCCTCTGAAGAGCAGCTTGCATTTCCGGTCCGAGAAGCAGAATTGTCAGAGATATCAAGGTATCTTGAGGGTAGAACTACTGGGGACTGAGTAAGCAATGATTGCCTGCACAAACATCAAACAGAAATTGGCTTTAGAAAAAAGCTAACATATGAACTAAACTCATGCAAATAATGTCAAGCTATGTGTTACAGTCTGAGTATGTTAATCACAACAATCAAATCCTGCAAATCCATTTGTTTTCAATTGTAAAACAATATAGTAATTTTGAACTGTAACCACCTATTTTAAAAGTTCAGTACTTGTGCTTGTTGATGCCATATTGAATGGCAGGAACACAATAACCACTAACATACAATTTAGATGAAAATATCATTCCAAAAATGGCGCCCAAAATGAGTTGCCTCATGATCTGATAATACCTGTAGAAACCCATCATGTCACCATTGTGTCGACCACCTTGTTCAGTTTGTGTAAATTCAGTTGGAGTTGCCTGATCATCAATGAAGCTATCTTCGTATTTATCTTCACTCTGATTATCATCCTCATCCTCTGAAACACTTGCATCTTCAGACACCCTAATGCAATAATGCAAGAGTGAAGTTCGTAAGATAACATGACATATAGGTAAGCTATGACAATAGCAAAAAACAACCACCAAAAGTTTGCTTGCTGATATGTAGTTTCCATTCCAAAGGTGACAGGAATCTTACTCGACTTCCTCGTCAATATAGGCATCTAGACGCCTCTTGGTCTTCCTTTTCGCTCCTAGAATACGAGGTTCAAAACATCCATCATCCATCAAAATATAAAGATATGATCTAACAAACAACAAAAAAAAATTTGAAAAATTATTTTAACGATATTGAACATCGACTATAAGGTTTGCAAGAACCAGCTCACCCATAGCATGTTTTATTTGGTTTGGCCCATCTTTATTAGCAATATTGCATTCTCCAAACCTATCATGACAGCCATCCAAAGATATGGAAGAGACTTTTTTGATCTTGTCACCATATTTGCGGAGTCTTCTGTACTTAGGTGCTTGCTGGACTGATCCCGATGCATCCCCCCCTGACCTAAGCTGATAATCACCTGAGAAACTATCATACAGCAGATTCCCAGGAGTATGTCTGGTTGGAGTTGTCATTTTCACATTTGAAGGATGCATTGGCTCTTCTGTTTTGGCTCGAGTCTGATCTAGCACATACAACCTAGATGATCCACCAAGCTCATTTGCCCCAGAAAGCAATTGACCGTTGTTCTCAAAGTTCAATGGTCCTTTGTGACATCCAGCTACATTGGCATGAGCCCTCTCATCACGTGACTTCGGAGAACCACGCTTTGGCACAGCTCCAAAGTCTGCAGCTTTGTCCATCTCTAGATGTAGGTGGCTAACTTCAACCATTGGAGACTCAGGAACAATTCCTTCTTCCATATATACTGTTAGCCTTGGACTAAGCTCCATATCTTCCTGATATGAATAGGTGGACTCTGGCAGTTTAACATTGTAGGCTGTGTCCATTTTCTCCCTTGGGTTTGTCAGTGCTTTAGGTGGTATAGTTGTAAGCACATGGTTGTCATCAACATTGTCACAGTGCCCAGAGTACTCAGGGGAATGCATGGCTACAGTTGATACATTATCCTGAAACATATGTTTGTCTGTATTGGCAACAAGGTGAACAAATTCAACTGTTATACTACTGACGCCTGCTGCTGATCTGTAAGGTTTGGATTTGTTCTGGTCTTTGTTATTCCAAACTGCATTCTTTATGTCCTTACTGAATGCAAATTTTTTAGGCAGGACAGGTACAAAAGTAATCGAAACGCTGCCTCTTCTATCCACAGTCACATAGTCACCACTGAAGAAAGTGTGAATGGGATACTTCTTAACTGGAGAGCCTGGCATAGAAACATTTTCATTCCACACTACTCTGGGTGAGGCTTCTGAACTGTTACATTCCTGAGGAATTTCCTCATTTCCATTAACAGCATATAGACCTAAACATGGTTAAGAATGTCATTGATGAATTAAACAGAAGTAGATTTGAAACTCCAGGATTGTAGTTGTGAAATTGCCAAACAGAAATCATATCCATCGCCATAAGCCGAGAGATGATTTTTACATAAATTCAGGGAAAATACTATTACTATTAGAAGCTTATAGTGCTAAGATATCATCATCACAAACTAAACAAATATACAAGGGAAGAATATGACTGGTATTGGTACCTTCATGTTCCAGACCCTCTTCCACAGCAGCAACATTAGCAGCTTCTTGCAAAGGGATTTCACACTGAAAAGAGTTCAGAAACAATAGTACCAAGCATGATCTTTCTTTTTCATTTTTAAACTATAATAAGGAATAAACAACAAAAAATTCACAGATCTTCAATAAATCTACCTTTGTCCTGAAAAGAGATGGATCTTGAAGTTGTTGCATAGCATCAGTTAGCATATGTGTTGTCCGACATGAATGTGGAACTTTGTGAACGACACTTGGATAAAGCTGAAATCTAGGAAATGCAACAAGGGATGGCCTCCAAACTTCTTTGCACGCACCAAAGTACCTAGCAATCATTTGACTGTCTACCTCTGACATCTTCCATGGATTTGGCAATGCTTCTTTAGCAGCAACCCTGATTTTCTTTAAGTGAGGAATATACTTGTCTATTGTCAACTTAACATACTTAACTTCTGGTTTATAGACATGTGGAACCTGTTAATGTGGATAGTTAAAATAGTATTTCCGAAGAAACAATTTTACAAAAAATATTTTATATATATATATATATATATATATATATATATATATATATATATATATATACAAAATTACCATTCTAGGACTAGCATGATATTCAAATCTCTCACTGTTACGCAATAGCTTCCTCATGGTTCGACAACTTCCTTGTTTCTTTCTGTACCCTTGCAACTCCGGACCTTCATAAGCCAAAACCAGTATGAGCAGTTAAGGTAGCAAATGCCTGAGAAGGAAACTTGGCTAGCAATGTAACTTTTGAACTTGAGAACTTGCTGTTCTCATCATCACAAAAGGATATCAACTCGCCCTTCATTCTTTCTCCCAGTTCTTCCCATCCGTTGAATCATCCTTAATGGTGAGACATTGGCATCGAAACAGATCACAAGATCAACCTCAATAATATCTAGTCCTTCCTCGCCGATTGATGTTGCCACTAAAACATTATATACCCCAGATCGAAATTTCTGTAAATGGTCTAAATGATGAGAAGCCATAAGTACTGCAAATCAAGAACTGACAGGAGTTATGGTCTGATACCTGCAAAATAGCTTGTTGAGTTTTTTGGCTTTGCCCCTTCAGTTGGTTACCACCTGTCAAAGACCAAAGCTTGAATGAGTAATGTCATAATGTGAAACAACTATCTGGATTCATGATTCATCTGCTGCATTTTTAAATACCCCACATCTTGTATAAATTTCGGCTGTAGAAGTACCTAGACAAAGGAGATAAGGGGGTATTCAGTAGGTTCAATCATTGTGTTTCAATCATCGCCTAGGTGTACTCCAGATGCCACAGGATGCCACAAGCTTTAGTTACACCATATCACCTAGGCTACCAGGTATACCCCCAGCACCACAGGACACCAAAACACCTCAAAAATCATGGGTTCAACTGAACACAATCCCTCATTCATGCCACCATGGTTTTTGAGGCGAGGCGTTGCAACGTTTTCTGGCACTGGGGGTACGCCTGGACGCCTAGGTGCCTTCTAGCGATGCCTAGGCGATATGGCGTAACTAAAACCCTGTGGCGTCCTGCGGCATCTGGGGTACGCCTCAGCGCCTAGGCGAGCCTCAAAAACCATGCATGCCACATGTTTTTTCCCTAGTATATCCTAAATAATCTTTGTAATGTAGTACTAACTTCAATGTTCAATCACAAATACATGTCATTTTGGACATACATGGAATCAAGATCTTCAAAATTTGACTATTGATAGCCTTTAAGGTATTTTTGTTCGGAACATTATAATTTCATGTGTAGATTCGTTCTGCAAGGTACTTCCATGATGTTATGATTATGATTCTGTAGGCTTTTACATATGTATAGAAAGACCATTGTCGAGTTATATTTTGGAGACTCTGTCAACAGAACAGCATGGTTTTATAACCAGAGGAAGTCAAACAATAGCTAATCGGAACTAACAAAAACACATATGTATGACCTACTTTTGCAAAATCAGAAATATTTTATATGAATCGAGATCCCCCATACCTGCTGAGCTTTGACCAATGAATTTAACAGGTCTGATAAGTTTATCTTCAATATTCTGTAGTGAGCTATATATTTCACTGCATTGCAAAGCAGTCACCAAAATATTCAACCTTTATGATAAACTGACGAACAGAGGACAATTAAAGTGTTTTCAAAGTGAACATAAAACAATGTTTTTATGTTATACAAGGATTGTGAACAAAATTTAACAAAACAACTGTGCATACTTAATATATAGATTACAGGAATTTGTCAAGACAAGAGTGATTCAAGGACAGCTATGGCCAAACTTGACAAATGAAACAAAAAAAATACAAAACATATTTTTTTTTTCCAATCATCAAATAGTTCTAAGTGCCAGAACAAGAATAGAAATGTATGAAAGAGCAATTGAGTAGTAGGAACAAAGACCAAGTTGCAAGGTTTGATTCTTACTTGACACTTTCTCGGTAATGGGAAAATATAATAATCCTCGAGTTCTTCGAATTGGAATCAGGACCTATGCCATTCACCATAACGTGTAAACATAATGTGTTCAAGGACCAAAAAAAAAAGTGTAAACACAATAAGCTATTATATGTGGATCAGTCTAGTTGTCACTTGGAAATCCAAGGTGGCATGAATTAAAAACATAAGTCCTTCATAGGGGATGTGCATAAATCAATGGTGTACAGCGCAGACTCAAAACAGACGAAATAATTCTTAATTCCACATTTACTAGAATACTACTATTACTAGCATCATGTGTTCTGATAAATAACTGAACAGTGTTGATTGTATTCCTTGTGTGCTGATTGGTCTAGGGTTTAGGGTTTACGAACAGATAAAATATGGTCATGGAACTCATGGATGCATGATGATGTCAAGTTTCCTCTTTTTAACATGGTGTTATTCTAGCTGACTGGAAAAAGGTACAAATGCCTAGGCAAAGCAAGACCAAAGGGGTTCAATTAGCTGACTGGAAAAAAGGTAGAAATGTCTACACCAAGTGCTAATGTAAAATAAGTTATGTGTTTGTGTGCAGGTAGTCTTATACTCTTCTCTGGCTAGGATCGTGTGTGGGTAAGATGTTTTTAGGTATCAAGTATTTAGCAATTCTTTCGCTCCTTTATAGTATAGAATAGATGATAGATGATGTGCAGCTCTCTTGCATATCTGAGAGGGGGAAAAAACCTGACCACCTGCTTAAGTCCTTTTGAAACATTGCTTACAACATAAAAATAAACAGAAGCACCATTACCACACACACTGACACACACATAATACTCAACAGAAACAAGCTTAAGCGCGAGGTGTTACAGCCGGACATTGAGGCTGAGGGGTATTAGCCTAGTGCTAACCCCATGTATCAGTCATTTACCTTTTACTTATTACTAAGACAGTAATTTAGGTTCCTTGGTAGCTAAGTTTGCTAGGGAATCATTTCAGTTAGCATCTGTCAGAGTTTGTTATGGCCAGCTGCTATATAAGCAGAGGCCCCTCTTCATTGTAACCTCAAGTTGGAACTTTGTTTCTTCTTCAATACAATCAAGCGGCATCTTTGCCAAGCTGCCAGCGGGCAGTTAGGCACTCCAATTACCTGTGTATTGGTTCAGATTTGCAACAATTGGTATCTAGAGCAAGGTTAGGAGATAGTCATGTCTACCTCAAGCGAGCGTGCCCTGAGAGCAGCAGCCGCCGCCGCCTCCAGCAAGGGGAAGGAGGTCGTCAACCCTGGCGGCGCCGATCGCGCCAGCGGCTGGCCGCGCAGAGGCCGCAGCAGCACAGGCGATTGAGGCGGCGGCGCGGCCAGCGGCGGCAGTAGCCCAGGCAGCGCCACGACGGGCCGCCGCGCGCGCGCCTGCAGAGGTGGAGCGGGAGCGGGACGCCGAGCGGGAGCCGCCTCGAGTCCGGAGCGCCGCCGCCGCGGGTCGCCATCGCCGGATCGCCGTCGCGGGCGTCGGGGCCGTCGCGGATCGCCAGATCGCGTCCAGACGGTCTACAAGGACTCCGGCGCAGCGACACCGTGGCCGATGCTGACGAAGTCGAACTACCATGAGTGGAGTTCGCTCATGAAGCTGAAGATGCAGGCGCGCCAGCTGTGGGATGCGGTCGAGTTCGGCGATCTCCCGTACCACGACGATCGGCGCGCGCTGGAGGCGATCATCGCCGGAGTACCGCCGGAGATGGGGATCTCGCTGGCGGACAAGGCTTCGGCGAAGGAGGCGTGGGACGCCATCGCCACGCAGCGCATCGGCGTCAACCGCGTTCGCCGCTCCACGCTCCAGCGGCTGCGCAAGGAATGGGAGGATCTCGCCTTCCGCCCCGGGGAGTAGATCGAGGACTTCGCCCTCCGCCTCACCACGCTGAAGCAGCAGATGGCGCTCCTCGGCGACACGGACCTGGACGAGGAACGGGCCGTGGAGAAGTTCCTGCGCGCCGTCCCCAAGAAGTACGCCCAGCTGAAGATCGCCATCGAGACTCTCCTGGACTTCGAGGAGCTCACCATCGAGGAGGTCTCGGGGAGGCTCAAGGCCGTGGACGACCTCGACGACGAGCCTGCGACCGATCTTCTCTCCGCCGGCGGCAAACTCATGCTCACTGAGGAGCAGTGGCTGGCGCGCCAGAAGAAGAACGACGCAGGCGGGTCTGACTCGTCGAGCGCAGACCCTCGTCGTCGTCCACGCGGCGGCAAGAAGGTGAAGGCCAGAGCCGAGCGCGCCGAACGCGGTGGCGGACCGGGCGGGAAGGAAGCGGCAGGCGAAGGCGAGAACCGCGACAACACCTGCCTCAAGCTGCGGCCGCCTGGGCCACTGGGCAAGGGACTGCCCCCCGCCACGCCGAGATCGCGGCGGCGGCGGCGCACTACGAAATAAGGCGCGCGCAAATAAGGAGCAGCAGCGCATGTCGCGGAAGTGGACGACACCGAAGCGGCCCTCTTCCTCGCCCACGGCTTCCTCGAGCTGGACGAGGGAAGGACTGCGGTCTGCGCCAAGGCCGACCTCGACTTCGACGAACCGCGCGCCCGGGCGTTCCTGGACACGGGAGCCGGCGAGGAGAAGCTCAACGGCTGGTACCTCGACAGCGGCGCTACCCACCACATGACTGGCCGCCGCGAGCTGTTCTCCGACCTCGACACCTCCATGCGCGGCTCGGTGCGGTTCGGCGACGCGTCCAAGGTGGAAATTCAAGGCGTCGGCTCCATCGTGTTCCAAGCCAAGAACGGCGAGCACCGCGTCCTCCATGGCGTCTACTTCATTCCGGCGCTGCGCAATTCCATCATGAGCCTGGGCCAGCTCGATGAAGGCGGATCGAAGGTGGAGATCGATCGTGGGGTGCTGCGCATCTGGGATCGCCGCGGACGACTCCTCGTCAAGGTGAACCGCGGTCCCAATCGCCTCTACGTGCTCCACCTCGACGCCACGCAGCCGGTGTGCCTCGCCGCGATGAAGGATGACGAAGCCTGGCGCTGGCACGAGCGGTTCGGCCACCTGCACTTCGAGGCGCTGCACCAGCTCGGGACGAAGGCTATGGTGCGCGGCTTGCCCGTGATCAAGCACGCCGAGCAAGTCTGCGACACCTGCATCATCACGAAGCAGCGCCGGCGTCCATTCCCGCAGCAGGCCTTGTACCGCGCGGAGGAGAGATTGAGCTCGTCCCACGGCGATCTCTGCAGGCGATTTCGCCCGGCGACTCGAGCGGGCGGCGCTACTTCCTCCTGATGGTCGACGACGCGACGCGCTTCATGTGGGCGGTGCTGCTGCCAACGAAGGACGTTGCCGCGGACGCCGTCAAGGCCATCAAGGCGGAGGCCGAGAAGCAGAGCGGCCAGGCGCTCAAGGTGCTGCGCACCGACAATGGCGGCGAGTTCACCGTCGCGGACTTCGCGCCCATCATCGCTCCGACGAGGGTGTTCGCGACACTTCACCGCGCCTCATTCGCCGCAGCCAGAATGGCGTGGAGCGCGGGAACTGAGGCCCGATCAGGTCGCCACCGCAGCGCTAGCTGGCTTGAAGCGAGAGGAGGATGCCGGCCAAGTATTGGGGGAGGCGGTGATGACCGCCGTACATCTCCTCAATCGTTCGCCGACGAGGAGTCTGGCAGGCAAGACCCGTCACGGCGGCTTATGGCTTGGCACGGGGCGTGCGCCGGGCGGTGAGCCACCTGAAGACGTTCGGCTGCCTTGCCTACGTCAAGGATCTCGGCCAGCTGCGCAAGCTCGATGATCGCGGGAAGCCCTAAGCGTCTTCATCGGCTACGCGGAAAGGGGCCAAGGCTTACCGGATTCTCGATCCGGTGACGCAAATGTGTCAGGTGAGCCGCGACGCCGTCTTGATGAAGGGCGCGGGTTGGGGCTGAAGCTCTCCGATCGCTGGCGGCTCGGCGCGCGGGAAGCGACTTCACCGTCGACTTCATGGTGATTGGCGGAGCTCGGAGCGCGTGGCACTTCCCGGCGGCAAAGCGGGACTCCATCGCTTTCTTGCGCCGCCCGGCTGCCACTAGATGTGCCTTGTCGCCAACCTGGGGGAGCACGGCGGGAGCTCCACCAAGCACCGGGCTGGGACCTCACCAATCGCCGCCGCCACCACTCAATCGAGCTCGCGGCCGGCCGCGACATCGACTCCGCCACATCCGGCCTCCCCCTGCGTCGCGCTGGAAACAGAGGCGGAAGCCGGCGACCAGGTCAGCCGCTCTGGCTGGAGGACGATGAAGACCGCCTCGGCGCCTTGCTCTGACGACGAGCAGCTGCGGTACCGCCGACGATGTCCAACATCCTCGGCGATCAACCCACGCCACCGCCGCCTCCCCGTCTCTTCGCCGAGCTTCACCTGACACACGCCGGAGAGCCGGCCAGCTTCGCCGAGGCCAAAGATGATCCCGCCTGGCGAGCTGCGATGGATCAGGAGCTCGAGGCGGTGGAGCGCAACCGTACCTGGGAGCTGGTGCCACTCCCTGCTGGTCACCGGCCCATCACCCTGAAATGGGTGTTCAAGCTCAAGAAGGACGAGCGGGCGCGGTGATCAAGCACAAGGCCGGGCTCGTGGCGCGGGCTTCGGGCCCAGCAAGAAGAAGGGGTGGACTACGACGACGCCTTCGCTCCGATGAGCGGATGGAGTCCGTCGAGTTCTCCTCGCGCTGGCGGCTCAGGAAGGATGGCGTGTCCATCACATGGACGTCAAATCGGCGTTCCTCAATGGCGACCTCAAGGAGGAGGTGTACGTGCAGCAGCCTCCCGGCTACGCTGTCGCCGGAGAAGAAGGAAAGGTGTACCGTCTCCACAAGGCGCTGTATGGTCTTCGGCAAGCTCCGCGGGCATGGAACGCCAAGGGACGCGACGCTGCGTATGGGCTTCCAGCCAGAAGCGCCATGAGGCCGCAATGTACAGGCGGGGCAGTGGTGATACCGTCCTGGCGATCGGCGCGCTCACGTCGACGACTTGATCATCACCGGCGCCGGGGAAGAAGAGGGTGGAGGCATTCAAGGCTCGGATGAAGAAGATCTTCGACATGAGCGACCTCGGCCTCCTTTCCTTCTACCTCGGCGTCGAGGTGCACCAGATGCTACTGGGATCACTCTTCGGCAAACACATTACGCCAAGAGGATCCCGGAGCTTGGTGGCATGGAGGCGTGCAATCCAACTCACACTCCAATGGAGGAGCGGCCGAGGCTCGGCAGGCACAAAGACTGCCGCTGAGGTCAACCCCCACCCACTACCGTCGCCTCATTGGGAGTCTGCGCTACCGGGTGCACACTCGCCCGGACCTCGCCTTCGCCGGCCGGCCGGCTTCGCCAGATTCATGGAGCGGCCCACGGTTGAGCACCAAGGAGCTGTCAAGCGCATTCTTCGCTACGTCGCTGGCACGCTCGACTACGGTCTACACTTCACCAAGGCTCCCGGGAGCGCCCGCTTCATCGGCTACTGCGACAGCGACCTTGCCGGTGACATGGACAACAGCAAGAGCACGAGTGGAACTCTCTTCTTCCTCGGCAATTGCTTGGTCAGCTGGCAATCTGTCAAGCAAAGGGTGGTGGCGCTCTCGAGCTGTGAAGCTGAGTACATCGCTGCTTCTACTGCTGCTACTCAGGCACTGTGGCTGTCAAGGCTGCTAGCTGAGCTGCTCGGCAGGCACATTGAAGTGGTGGAACTCAAGATGGACAGCAAGTCTGCTCTTGCCTTGGCCAAGAATCCAGTCTTCCATGAGAGGAGCAAGCACATAAGGATCAAATATCACTTCATCCGTAGCTGCTTGGAAGATGGAAGCATCAAGGCCGAGCACATCTGCACCAATGATCAGCTCGCTGACATTCTTACCAAGTCTCTCGGCAAGGCCAAATTTGAAGAGATGAGGGGAAGAATTGGGCTGAAGCTGATCAACCCCAAGGAGCACAAGGCTAAGGGGGAGAATTGAGGGGTATTAGCCTAGTGCTAACCCCATGTATCAGTCATTTACCTTTTACTTATTACTAAGACAGTAATTTAGGTTCCTTGGTAGCTAAGTTTGCTAGGGAATCATTTCAGTTAGCATCTGTCAGAGTTTGTTATGGCCAGCTGCTATATAAGCAGAGGCCCCTCTTCATTGTAACCTCAAGTTGGAACTTTGTTTCTTCTTCAATACAATCAAGCGGCATCTTTGCCAAGCTGCCAGCGGGCAGTTAGGCACTCCAATTACCTGTGTATTGGTTCAGATTTGCAACAGAGGATGCTCATAAATGGCGCTTTGAGGCCTCGGGTAAGTTCTCCACCAAATCAGCTTATGAGGCCTTCTTCTGTGGGTCCAATTATTTTGCACCAAGTAGTCTGATTTGGGAAACCTAGGCTCCAAGGAAATGCAAATTTTTTCTATGGCTAGTGGCTCATAACCGTTGCTGGACAGCGGACAGGTTGGCACGCCGCGGCCTTCCCCATCCGGAACACTGCCCACTTTGTGACCAGGAAGATGAGACGATTAACCATCTACTCTCGGCATGTGTCTTTGCTCGGCAGTTTTGGCATCAGCTATGGAGTTTCTTTGGGATTCCGGACGTCACACCACGAATGGACAGTGACAGCTTCTTCCTATGGTGGCAACAAGCAAATGATCAAATGAGTATTGGTGTGCGTGAGGGTTTCAACACCTTGGTCGTTTTAGGGGCATGGACTCTTTGGAAAGCAAGGAATGCTATGGTATTCAATGGCATCACCCCTAGAGTGGACAGATCATTTCTTCTGGTGCAGGAGGAATCTGAACTTTGGATACTGGCTGGTGCGAAAGGACTTGGCGCTGTGGTCGCTTCTAGGCCCCCTGGCGTTTAGTTGGAGTTGGTCTAGCTGGTCGTAACATACCTGTTTTTGGCGCAAATGTAAAAATGTAAAAGTTTAGCCCGGAGATCACGGGCAAGTGTTGTAGGCGTGTGTGTGTGTGTGTGCGCATGCATGTAACCTGTGTATGGCTATTTTGGCCTAACTATCCTTCTCTTAATGCAATGATATGCAGTCCTCCTGCATATTCGAGAAAAAAAAATAGTTGTCCTCAAAAAATATGTTTCCTATTACGTTAAAAAAAATGTTTCCTATCAATTATAAATCTATTGATACACCATTGAGTTCATAGGACAAAACATGCACTCCCTCCGTTCCAAATTGTAAGTCGTTTTTATCTTTGTCCTAAGTCAAACTTCTCTAGCATAAACAAGTTAATAGAAAAATGAACAAACATCTACAACATCAAACTAGATTCATTAGATAAAGCATCAAACATGTGAGTGCATTTATTCAATATTGTACATGTTAATACATTTTTTTTCTATAAATTTGGTCAGAGTTAAACAAGTTTGACTCCACTAGATACACAATGAAACATATGAGTGTATTTATTCGATATTGTAGATGTTAATACATTTTTTTTGTATAAATTTGGTCAGTGTTGGACAAGTTTGACTTAGTACAAAGTTAAAACAACTTAAATTTTGAAATGGAGGGAGTACAACATTAAGAAGATTTTACTTACTGAAGTGCTTAGCCACCAGCCTTTTCAATTCCTGTACTTTTGGAGTTGTACCTTGAGATGAGGAAAGCTTCATCTTTTGCTTTAGTTGCCAAAAGAGTTCGTTCTTGCGCATCAAATTCAAAAACCTTCAATAAACAAGAACAGAACTAAAGATGAACATAGATAAAAGCTTGCTTGCAAACCAACGAGCAAAAGCAAGAATAAAGTATCAACACCATAATCATCACAATCATAATTCTATTGGTATACTCATATGACGAGGGCACAAATTTAATACTAATCATAATTTATTAAGTTCTGGAATAGTCAAGTGAATGGTAACTACAACTGCTAAAGTACCAATATTGCGCAACCATGCAGAAATTTCAGCTGGATGTTCATAAAACATGTAAATCCATTTAGTTAAAACAGAATTCTATGTAGTTGAAGTGGATAGGCAGAAATCAATAACCACTAAGATGTTTATTATAAATTTATATCAATAAGATACATTATGTACAATTTTAGAAATGCATGGACCCCAAGGAAATAGTGCCCTCTGTTTTTCTTCCAAAATTCCTCGCCTTAACTGTGCACTTTTCTTGAAGTTGACCTTTTTTCTCAGAATTTTATTTACATTTCTTAAGACTTCTAAATCCAAGAAAACATCAAACATTACCTAAAAATGTAAAAAGAGCAAACAATATGGCAACTGGTTGCAGTGCAGCTACAGGTATCACAAGAAAATGTTGCTATTTGGTTAAATTTATAACCTTGAAGACAGCTCAAATATGATTAGGTTGCACTGTACCATTCTACATGAAGATCACATTAAGGCTGTCAACAATACAGACAAGTAACTACTGCTGCATCAAGAAAACATGTCTGTCAAGAATTTCCATACAGCTTTACCAAAGAGAATATTCCTCAGTCCTCAGATGCCCCATATTTATGAGCCTAGTTATGCATCGCTACAAATAAAAAATAGAAGTACATTTATGTAACAAAAGTGTGAAGACAATACCCGCCCTTCAACTTCTTGTCAAGATACCCATGTGCAAATTGGGTTCCATGGCTCAAAAGCAACTTCCTTGTGTGACAAAGTGGGCCAACAAATACAAACGACCTTTCAATTTCCCCTCTCTCAATTTCATGAATGTTTGGTGGGGGTGCTTTCTTGAATTCATCCTTAAATTGCAGCAGTTCAAATTGGGTCCACTGGTGAAATCATGTGGGCAACTAACAACCATCAGGCACAAGTAGATAAATATTCTTATAATCAAAAGCATGTAAACATAATTATTGTGATATTACAGGTATGATAAACATACATTTGCATAATCCCGATGGTCAATCACACCAGCATCACGCAATCGATTAAAATGTGGGCGCACAATATCCAAAAGCATATCAGCGACTTGAGTAGCATCACTACCAGAAGGGACCTACACTGGAACAAGCGACTTTTACATCACAGAGGAACAATGTATCGTCAACAAAAAAAAGTTCACACGTACCTGCACAACTTCAACTTTGCGTGTGTTAACATATTGGTTCACTCTAGAATCCTCTTCATCACAATAAATCAGCTCTGAAATCCTTAAATTATCTATAACACTTTGGATAGCTGAATACTTGGCTGAAGCACAAGTAGGATAAGATTGCAAACTTAGATGGTGCCTTCATGATTGGGCAAGTATGTCTATTTTAATATAGAGACTTACATCCTGGTGTAGCTGTTAGAGCTAAAATCCTTAAAGGCACATGGGCTGCCAGCAACTGCAAATGTGACAGAAAATAAAGACTGATCAAGCCAGCACAGCATTCAAACAACTAGTTGACTGATGCTCCCTCTAGTCAGCAATAAGTGATGCTAAGGGGATTGTCTTAAGTCAACGATCCCGAACTTCAGTTACAGATTACTTTTTGTGTGAAGTTTAGATATTCGATTATTCAAATGAACTGAGTAACTTTTCACAAAATGTATTCATATAATTATACTTTTGCTACGTTTTATAACATTTTGTAACAAAAGGTACTAGTGAAAGTTGTGTTTGGAAACCATGTCAATGTCCAAAACACCACTTGTGACTAAACAGAGCATTATAATGAACCAAAAGAGCTCATAATGGAGAAAAATGGTGACAACAAAATAGGATTTCAAGTGCAGATAAAACAAATGATTGTAGTACATGACAGTGAAACATACCTCTCGGATAACCACGCAGTAAGCATGATTTCCTGATGCTCGATGAGCCTCATCTATCACTAAGCAAACTATTTGCTGTACCATGCATATACCTGTTAAAACCGAAGTTCATAATGAAAAATTGGAGAGAAAATAATTAAAGTAAATTTTAAGCATATAACAGAAGTATGAACATAAAAGAAAAAAAAACAACTATAGAGTAGTTCTTAAATGCTGATTTGGAAGTAAGTTTGTGTTTAGTTATCATTCTAAAAATAGTAAATGGACCTTCAACTGATAGCAAGATGGATTCTAACAACCCAAGAAGACAATGGAAACAGCTTGTTTTCTTCTTGTTTTTGTTGTCTGAGCATCAAGTTTAATTGACTGGAACTAGTAATAAAGATTGCCAGAAACGGTCAGAAATAATCACCAGATTTTATATCATTCTGAAGAACTTGTGGCGTGACAAAGAACACTTTCTTTGACTTCCAGTGAACTGATCGAGTGGAAGGGCATTTGGTTCCTATCATATCTATTATCCACTCCTGACAATACATAATTATGTCAGTTTCCAGCATGCAGTGCAGAAAAATGTGCAGCATAAAGCAAAAATAGACCAGACTACTGTTCAAGTTTGTTTTTGGCCATGGAACTCAAACTAGAAATTTTTACCGCCAAACTATGAAGACCAGAAAAATTTGGCCACCTTACTTGTTTCGACGGTGGTTTTGTATTTTCTGAAAACAATAAAGTTGGTTTATTTTTAAGGGTTTATTATTTTCAGAAAATACAAAACCCACCTTTGAAACCAGCTAGATGGCAAAAATTGTCTGGTATTGATAGTTCGGTGGTCAAGGATTTCTAGTTTTAGAGTTGCATGGCCAAAAACAAACTTGGGCAATAATTGGAAGGCCAAAAATAGACTTCTCCCTAAATGAAATAAGAAAATCACCAACAGAAGATTTCTTGCAGTACCTGTGGTATTCCCACTGTATTGTAACATGCCTCAACTTGCTGAGTAACAAGAGGACGTGACGGGCAAGTAAATATTATCTTCCCTAAATTTCCATTGTAAATAAGATCAAAGTTTCAGCATGCAATTTCCACGAGTTCATAAAATACAGCATCAGAGAGGTACCCGTTACAATGCGATGCAAAATATTACCTTCAGGAAACCACCGAAAGTAGTTGTACATGACTACCGCAGCAATAAAAGTTTTGCGAGTCCAGTTGGCAAAGCTATTAATGTATTGGTAAACAGTGCCTTTTCAACCATAAACTTCTGGTACTCTCGGACTTCTACATTTGCTGTAAAGCATAAAAATAATAGCCAAAATAAATTACAAAAGCTAATATGCTGCTTGCATTAAATATAACAAGATAATTATCCAGTGAAGTGTACCCTTAAATATTTAAGAAGCAAACATGGTCCTACAAGAACTGGAAAATAACCATTAACTAGAAGAAAACGGAAACCTTGAAAGGAATTTTTCATTGTCTATTTTCCAAATTGCTTAATGGCATCTAGTTACTCAGAGATCTGGTGAATGGGCAGGACTTTTCTTGGGTCTGAACTGAGGCAGAGGGTCACTCTGGGGTAACTTGACTGGTGTAAAAAATGGAGACATAGATATGCTTTGTATTGACAAAGGCTCCTTCTCTAGCATTAAAGCTAGATATAGGAAAGATAATGTCATTTGGGAAGTTATCGATGTTTATGGTCCTATCCAAAATGAAAAGAAGCAATAGTTTCTGGAGGAGCTGTTACAGAAAGTTAGAGGCCTTCAGTGTTCTTTCATAATGGGGGGAGATTTTAATCTTATTAGATTTGTCTCCGAAAAGTCCTCACAGAATATAGATCAGAGCAAGTTAGATCTTTTCAACTCTTTTATTTCAGATGCTGGTATCAAGGAAATGATTAGAAAAGGGAGTAAATTTAACTGGACTAATAAACAAGATCAGCCTGTGATGAGTGCTCTAGACAGAGCATTTACAAGCTTCCTCAATTACCCTTGGGCAACATATAAGACATTAGAGTGGGATCTGACCCAACCCTTTATTTTTTTTATTATTATTCAAACCATAACCCTTTATTGATTACAACTCAAGATGTGAGAATGGATTGTCCTTATGTTTTCAGATTTGAGATAGCTTGGTTTACTCAATAGGACTTCAAAGAAAAACTTTTAGCTAGATGGCGAACTAGAGGTGATTTACAAGTGCAAGATTATTGGAAGATGGTCAAGAAACATATTAGAACATTATGTAAAGGATGGGGAAGCAATATTACAGGACAAATGACAAAAGAGAAAATGACTCTTCTGGAAGATATAAAATTGTTAGATGATAAGGCTGAGTTTGAGGGCTTTGAATTCTGACCAATGGAAGGAAAGATATGCAAAAGAGAGGGATTTATAACAGATTTATGCTTTTGAGGAAATACAGTGGCAAAAGAGGGCAGTGCAGATGTAGATTTTGCATGGTGATGCCAACACTGGTTACTTTCATAGTGTGTTTAATGGCAGGAAAAAGAAATGTACCATCTTTTCTTTGGAGGATGGGGAAAGGAAATTTCTGGAGAGCAAAATCTGAGAGAACACATAGAGGGTTATTATAAAAAAATATTTGGCCCAGAGGAGATGGGTGCTATTTCAATATAGGAGGATTTCTGGAATGATCATGGCTATTTATCTGCAGAAGAAGTTACTGAATTGGAAAAGCCTTTTACAATGGAGGAAATAGAAGCTGCTCCCAAATATATGGATTCAAACTCAGCTCCAGGTCCTAATGGGATCCCTGTTGGTTTTTACAAACAGATGTAGGCCAGTATTAAAGATGTGATGATGGAGATGTTTTGTAGACTGTTTTATGAGGAGTTCAACATGAGCAGATTGAACTATGAGCTTATTACCCTGATTCCTAAACCCAAAGAAGCCAACACTATTAAGCAGTACAGGCCAATATTGTTGGAAATTATCCTTGGATTATTGGCTAACCCTAGATGGGTAGCATATAGAGTCATACATGGGCCTCATGGGCTTAGCCACATGGGCCTAATACACATACTCCAACACCCCCCCGCAGTCTGAACTACCGACGCAGCGGAGTTCCAGACTGGACATGAAAAGAAGCACACACAGGAGCCCCCCCACAGACGCAACTAGCCACTGGTGGGCCTCATGGGCTTAGCCACATGGGCCTAATACACATACTCCAACAAATATGTCTCGAATGTGGATTACAAGTGGTTTGCAAAAGTGCTTACCATGAGACTATCAAAATATGCTGACAAAATCATTAGCCCTGCTCAGGCTGCCTTTATACCTGGTAGATACGTTTTAGAAGGGATTGTGATGCTACATGAGGTCCTGCATGAGTTAAGAGTACACCACAAGCCAGGGATCATTTTACAGGTAGATTTCGAGAAGGCATATGACAGAGTGCATTGGGATTTTATGATAAAGGTGGTAAGAAGCAAAAAAAAAAAAAAAAAAAAAAAAAAAAAAAAAAAAAAGCAAAATAGATTGGATGGATGAGACAAGTGATAGAAAGAGGTCGAGTTGGCATCATTATTAATGGCAAATCAGGGAACTATTTTAGAACTTTCAAGGGACTGAGACAGGGTGACCCTTTATCACCTCTACTTTTTAATCTGGTGGGAGATACCTTATCAGCCTTGTTATACAGAGCTACGACCAGTGGTTTTATCAGAGGACTAGTGCCTAATCTAGTAGAAGGGGGCCTAACACACTGGATGAAGAGACCATTTGCAATACCAGATTCCTTCGTTACTGCTTTGAGGCAATGTCTGGGCTGAAAATAAATTACCAGAAGAGTAAGATTTTTGTTTTGGAGGCTACTATCGAGAAACAGAAAGAGGTGGTTGGCTTGTTCAATTGTAACATTGGGAATTTCCCTTTCAAATACCTGGGAGTGATGTTGGACAGATACTACATGAGTTCATCTGATTTTGCATATGTTTTTCAGAAGGTAGAAAAAAGGGTCCCAACCTGGAAGAGTTGTCTCTTATCCTATGGAGGGAAGATGATCCTCACTAAGTCGTGTCTAAGTTCAGTCCCAAATTATGTTATGGGAGTTTTCATTTCAAAGGGGAAGCACACCATAAAATGGAGACTGCTAGATCAAACTTTTTCTGGCATGGACCTGGCCAAAAGAAGAAGTATCATATGATGAAATGGGAGACTTTAGCCTCTCCTAAACAAGCAGGGGGTTTAGGGCTTTAGGCTTTACTGATACTAGAGTTATGAACCAGTGCCTTTTGTCAAAGTGGATTTATAAGTTAGAAAGAGGAGACTCCAGTCCTTGTTGTAACCTACTAAGAGCCAAGTACTTAGGAGAGGGTGGGTTCTATAGTTCAAATCATAGAGGTGCTTCTCAGTTCTGGACAGGCGTACATGAGGCCAAGCATTTCTGTGCCAGAGTGAACAATGGCAGGAAAGCGAGATTTTGTCTGGATGTTTGGTTGGGCCAAGTTCCCCTCAAAGTCCTATATAACAGAATTTTTACTATTTGCAATAAGCAGGAGATCACAGTGCATGACATTTTGCAGAATAATGAGCTGACCCTTACTTTCAGAAGATCTTTTGGTTTGGCATTAGTAGTGTACAGCTTACAGATGAACCTGATACAGTAACCTGGACTTTGGAGAAGAAAGGGAATTTCACTACTGCATCTCTATATAGAGTTTTAACCTTCCCTGGCATTATTAACAGAGGTTTGGGGAACAAACACTTGATCCAGTTGTACTCAAAAACATGACAACCACAATGCACTCAACACTTAATCTACAACAAAAAGTGGAAACCCTGACAGTGGTTTGGGGAACTCATGTGAAGGCCTAGTAAAACCTGCATTCTAAAGCCGTATAATTAAGCAAAGAGATTCCAAATGATCAACCTAAGTTGTTGCACCAATAACATTCCCGAAAAATGACATTTGTCTGATACAAAAACAAAACATATTGCCAAGGTTGACAAGCTCCTAGTCTATCTATATCTGCTTAAACTAAAAGAGGTGCGTCTATGGGTGCAGTGCTGTCCATCAAACTAAACTATTTATGTTAATGTTTTAGTTTTTTGCTTGATTTCCTGTTGCAAACGTCTACCTAATAAATATGGCTGCACATGTGCTTGACAAAACTAATTTTGGAGTCAGGTTCCACATCCCCAAGTATCTGGTATACTTCAGTACCAGCAAGAACTGCAGCGAATGTAATGAGCAAGATGGCTGCCACTGTTGACTAATAAAGTTCCAGCATTCACTAAATATATCTATTTTCCAAGTCGGCTCCACCAAAACAAAGAACAGCTATTGGCAAGATGCAGCAGAAACTCAAACCCCCTTACTTGGATAGATCCATGTCTTCACAGCCTCGTGGTCCAGGGCGACGGCGCAGGGACCATATTCAACCTCCACATTGGGCCGACGGGAGCATCCCTTGCCAGCACGCTTGCCCCGACCCGAGCATCCCTTGCCAGCACGAGCTGCAGGGCGCCCCTGGCCACCAGCCGGTGCCGGTGCCACCTCCGGCGCAGCCCTCTCCTTCTCCCGCTGCCTCCTGGTGAAGGATTCGACGAATCGGTCCTCCACAGCCTTCTGGTCCGCCTGCCGCGAGCACCCCTCGCCCACGCGGACACCCGGCCCCCCACGCCGGCGCCACCTGGCTCCACCCTCTCTTTCTCCAGCCGCCTCTTTGTGAATGAGTCGACGAAGCGGTCGAGCGTCGACTGCCGCGCCGCGCTGCCTCCCGCGGCCGGTGGCCTGTGAAGTGGCGCCGTCGATGGCCCGGGGCGCGCGGCGGCAGTGGATGATGAACCGGCGCCGGGGGCGGGGCCGGGGGCGGGGGCGGAGGACGACGCGAGGGCGCAGGCTCGGTCGATCTCCTCCACGGCGGCCTCCCAGAAGCCCTGCGGTTAGGGTTACGTCAGCGGGGTGCGAGGAGGGAGGGGCGGAGAGAATGAGAGATTGGGGAGGAGGAGGGGGGGGCGGGGAGGGGGGTGCTTACGTCGTCATCATAGAAGTCGTCGACGGCGAGGGGAGGAGGATTGGACCGCGGTGGCGCGGACATCGATCGCCGGGGCGTTGGAGAAGCTCGGCGAAGGTCGGGGAATGGGGTTCGGGGAGGGCGCGGGCAATTTGGGGTTTTGGGCGGGGAGATTTTTCTTTTTTATTGGCGGAGGGCGGAACGGGGAAGACGATGAGCCAGCGTGGGCTGTTAGGCCACGGGTATGGCGATCAGCCCTCCCCGGTTTTTTTAGCTCTGGCCCAATTTCTAGCGGGCTATCGGGCTCAGCTATATATAAATTGAAAAAAAAAAAAATCTACTTTTCCTCCTCAAATTTTCGCCAAATTCATTTTTTTCTTACGGTAAGATGGGGGCCGGACATGTCCGCCCCCATCACTGCCGGACGGAGGCGCCCCGCCGCCCCATGCGGCAGCCGCCGCCGCCCGGGTTAGGGCTTAATCACTCCCTCCGGTGTAGATTCCGGCCGGCCCGGCCGGGCTCGGCGGCGGTCGCCGACACGGGCGGTGGTGGCGGGTTGGCCGGCGGTGGCGAGCGGCGGCCGCCCGCCGAAGCCGGGCGGGGGTTGGATGGGCGGTGGGTATGGGTAGGCGGCGGGGGCGAACGCCGGCGGCCAGGGAGAGAGGCGGCCGCCGCGGGCGCTAAGGTTCGCCGAGCTCCGGCGAGCTAGGGCGCCCCTAGCTCGCCGGAGCTCCGGCGAACCCTAAGCCCAGCGGGGGGGTGGCCGGCAGCGGGCGGGGGCGCGGGAAGAAGGAGGCCGGGAGGAGCTTCGCCCCGGGGGCGGGCGGCGGCGTCCGGACGCACGCCCGGCGTCCGGACGTCCGGCGCGACCCCTACTATTTTTCTTATCTAAACTTTAAAACTAGACAAACAACCTCTCTCAGCTTTTTTAAACCCCATGTATTACCTCCTTAGAGTGGTTTTGATGGTGGTTTTGATACTGATGGATGATGGTTATGTCTTTTCTTTTTAATTTATTTTAGCTAATTTTTTTAAAAATCATAAAATACAAAATCTAATTTTGTTGGACTCTACATCAGTAGATCTACACAATAAATATATAATATGATACTCCTTCTACTGTCGCCGCTTCCCGAGAAGTAAAAGTCGGCAATTTTAATAAATAATAAATATCATCGATTAGTATCATAATTAGTATCATCGGAAAGATCTTTGAATCTAGTTTTTAACAAAATTATTTGAATATATAAATATTGCATGTATTTTCTACAAATTAAGTCAAACTTGTGGCACGCATCCCACGACGACACTTATTTAGGGACGGAGGGAGTATGCTTTAGTACAAAGTTTTGCTAGTCTTTTTCTTTTTTATTTATTTTGGTTGAATCTTTAAAAAATCAAGAGTAAATCATTGTTTATCATAGAAAAATCATAAAATAGAAAATCTAATTTTCTTAGACTCCCCATGAGTAGAACAACAAATGTATATAGTATATGGTATATTTTAGCATAAAGTTTTTGTTGTAGCTTTTGATCCATGCTTTTCTATAATTAATTGAAATAATACATAATTGTAGCTTCTATAGCTATTTTGTTGGACTAAATGATACTATATTATATATTCATTGTGTAGACCTACTCATGTGGAGTCCAAACAAATTAGATTTTTTTATTTTATGGTTTTACCAATGTTTTGAAAAACGCTAGACGCTAGGCGTGTGCTAGCCTAAAGTTTAGAGTTTTTTAAGTTTAAATGTAGATTAAACGTGATTAAATGTTTTTATTTTTTTTTATTTTTTATAGTTCTGAGAGCAAAATCAGTAGTAATAACATAATTACAAGTAATAATAGTGACCTCATTTAAAAGAAAATAAGAGATTGATGGATCTCATTGAAGAGAAAGGCCCATATCAGCCCAAAGCCCAAGTCCCCAACCCCTTATCCCTTTCCTAGCCGCGTATCGGCCGCAGCCGCATCTCGCTCTCCCACATCTCTCTCTCTCCCTCTCTCACGCGGGCGGGGCGGCGGCTGCCCCGGCCGGTCCTCGGCGGCGGCGGCGGGGCAACGCCCCACCGGGTGGCCGCCCTCGGGCCTTGACGGTAGGCGTGGGCGCGGGCCCTACGTCGGCCCTCGACGCTATCCCCGCCACGTCCGCGGCCACAACGGGCGCCGCCGGTGGCGTATGGAACCCCCGCGGCACAGTCTGGCGCTCCATTGTTCCTCGCGTCGTCCCTTCCTCGGTTTGCTCCCTCCCTCTCTCTCTTCCATTACCTCTCTGCGGGATCTCTCTCTCTTATCGCGCCCACCGCCGCCGCGCCTACGGGCCCGCTTGGCCGCCGTTCCTCCTCCCGCACCGGCGACCTCCGCCCGCGCACGCACGCGCCCACCGGCCGCCGTTCCTCCTCCCCCGCCCGGCGCGCCTAGCGTTTAATTGGCCGCCTGAGGCCCTAAACGCAACGCTGGGCCAGCGTTTAGCGCATAGTCGCGATTAAGCGACGTTTAATTACGTTTTTCAAAACATTGGGTTTTACTATGATTTTTCAAAGATTCAGCAGAAATAAATAAAAAAGAAAAAGACTAGCAAAAACCTTGTACTAAAGCATACCGCATTACATATTCACTGTGTAGATCTACTCATGTAAAGTCCAACATAATTAGATTTTCTATTTTATGATTTTTTGTGATTTACTATGATTTTTTTAAAAAATTAGCCAAAATAAATAAAAAAAGAAAAAGACAAAACCATTGTCACTATAGCAAAACCACCGTCAAAACCACTCTAGAGAGGTAAAGCACATGGTCTGAAAAGTTGAGGGGGATTGTTTGTCTGGTTTTAAAGTTTAAGGAGGAAGGCTTTTCCATATGAATTTAACGAATTTCATGGACGGAAAAGAAGAATATTTATGGGCTGGCCGAGTCATCAAAACAGTGCGAGGCCGTCTCCAGCATTTCAGATGGGTATTTCAACCTAGCTCAACCACTTTGGAGCCTTAGAGCATGTCGCCGTGGGGGCCGTTAATCTATGAACAAAGAAAAAAGTCCATATTACCTACTTCAACATTTTTTTAAAAAAAATCTCTCTAAACCTCAAAACTAGGTAACCACTTTTAAAACAATTCTTTTTACCTCCTTGGCCTGATACAGTTTTGGACGCGATTTTGTCATTTTCTTTTTTACTTATTTTGGTCAAATATTTAAAAAATAATAGTAAATCACAAAGACACATAAAATAAAAAATCCAATTTTATTAAGCTCCGTATGAGTAGGTCTACACAAAGTGAACATATAATATGGTATAGCTTTGGATCTATGCTTTCTGTAATTAATTTATAGCTGCAATTGTTATAGTCCAAAAGTGGTGAATTTGTATACAAGGTGTTGACGGTCGTTATCGTATGAATTCAACCGTCAACTAGCCATGGAAAAGGATGCAAATGCGATCACCAAAATAGGTATAGAGTTTACACTGACAGAATTCCACGAGTTTTGGTGTTTCACTGTTTCTGCAGGTGTAAACTGGAAAAGACGCAATCACAGGAGTTTATCGGAACATAGAACATGAAATCGGACACCGCGGCAACGCAGGAACATTCTAGAAGAGACCGAGAAGGCACCACGCCGGAGGCCGGGGGCACCAGGGCCGAACCAACCGGTGCAGGCCTGGACCGACGGGTCTGGGCCCTCGCCCCGGCCCGACGGCCCGCTTCGCCCAGTTTGCTCCACCGCCTTAGGGTTTCAATCTCAGCCATATGTCAAGGTCGGTTTGATCCGATGGCTCACGATCATCGCCCAGGGCTATAAAAGCAGGGCAGGACCCCCCAAGGAGGAGGCACATTCATTTATTCCTCATTCGAAGTCCGATCATCAGCCAGAAACTCTAATCAGAGCTCCTTAGCTAAGGCCTAGATAGCTAGTTAGAACTAGAGGGAGGCAAGCGAAGGCTTGGATTCTGGAGCCATCAAGAGCTTGGATTTGGTATAGTTCTTACCTTCTCACCTTTGTTCTCTATCATTGTATAGTTATATGATTGCTACAATTGAATTGATGAATACTCATCTACTTATATTTATAGTTATATTGTTCTTTGTCTATTGTGGTTATATACTTAGTATAGCTAGATTGACATTATACTTATTCATAGGTTCGTATAGCGCTCATCTAATTGATCGTTGGGTGAGTGGTAATTATTGTGTAAGCATGGTGCTTATATATTATTTATCTGCGAATGCACCCTATAGGCCGGGCTTGGTGGATCGCGGGTGTAACAATCCTGTTGAGTCCTATGTAGTCTAAACCCCGTTTATAGGCACAGTAGGGCTTTTGTATGAAGGAAGGGCGTGCTATGTTCTCAAACTTTTCTAGTATGTCCACTATGAATAGATATAATGCTAACCTTAGCTATGACCACTAAGTGTACTGAACTAACCATAATATGTATTGACATATAGCTAGGAATAACACAGGAATATCTCTTGATGTTCTGCTAGCAACCCTAATGATATAGCTAGGAGTCTCTATCTGTTTATGCTGATAATTTATACTTATCCTTATCATTTATCTTGTGATTTACTCCTGAATTGAGTAGTGAAGACATAGTTATGCCTATCCATTATACTCTAGGTTATCATGCTACCTTTACACGAGTGTCACGTAGACCTTTCTTTGGGAAAATATAAATGACAACCTGGTAATACTCCGAGTAAAATGCTACAATGGTATTTGATCTGTGTGCTTGCGGATACTATTTCTATATTCTAAATGGGGCATGATTTAATACCACATCTCTTGGTGTTATCTTTGGGGATGACAACTTAGCATTCTAGTAGCGATGCTCGCCTACAACATTTTTAGCGCCGTTACTAGAGATAACATTAAGTGGTGTCAATACTAGGCTAATTATTATATGCTTAAACTATAGCAAAAATTTCATACACATTGGATCATATATAACTTATTTATAAATTTATTTAGATTTAACTAGCATAAATCTAAAAAAATTGTAACTAAGTTCTACATGATCAATAAGTATAAGAATTTTACTACAATTAAGCAAACAATAATTAGCCCACTATAAAAATTTCAATATAATTGGACCATAGAAACTGCAACTATAAATTAATTAAAGAAGATAACAGATCTAAAGTTACAACAAAAACTTTATGTTAAAGCATATCTTATTATATGTTCACTGGATCTACTCATTGGGAGTAAAAAATAGATTTTCTATTTTATGGTTTTTTTCAATTTATTATGATTTTTTCAAAGATTTATGCTAAATAAATAAAAACAACTAGGTCAAGGTTTTAAAAGCAGGGGGATGATCTACCCGAATTTGGGGTTTAGAAAAAAAAGTAGACTTTTGTAAAAGTTAAAGGAGGTAATATATACTCTTTCCATGAACTATGGCTCAAAAAAGATGTCCAAAAAGACCGAATAAAAGCCATGTTACAAAACCTCGTTGAGCAAGTCAAAAGCCACCCAAACACAACCAAATGGCAAGGAACCCCGGCATGTTGGATTTAAATAAACAAAGAAAGCATGGTCGCAAAAAAAAAAGAAGCGTGATAAATGGCTTGCCTTCGTAGACCGTAGGGATCTTCCAAATGGATCGGACATGGTTTATCCACATGCCCATCCTACGTTTAGGTTGACTTGGCTGGATATAGTTCAATAATATGACCGCTGAGTACATCTCGGTCAAATTAAAAATATATATTTGATGATTTATTATTCTGCATAGCATACACGGTTTTACCAAATAATAGTAGAATACCCCGCGCGTTGCTACGGGTACGAAGTAGAAATGCAAAGAGTTTATAATGATCGAAACTATGAATTAATAGATACATATATATGGATGTAGTAGGTCAATTGCGGAGGTTGTATCCATTGACATATATGGTATAGATTATTTGAACCAGGCATCACCCAAATCTCATCTACCCGAACCCCCACCCCCTACTATACCGAGGGTCATCCCCTCCTAAAATTCTAGGAGTTTTCCTTCATAAAATTATACATGTTTTGGAGGACCACATATAATCCATGTGATATGCCGTTTTGCTAGGTTTTTATTTATAAACAGGTTTTTTGTTTAGAAACGGTTTAAATTTTTACAAAAAAGTTATTAAAATATATCCATGTGGGGTCTTATTTTGAAGAGTTTATTGCGAGGAACACCATGTTGTCATTGGATTTTAATTATCATACTTGGTTAGGTTGCTAAGACTTTTTTCTATTTTGAAACAAATAGCTAGTGGGAGATAAATGAGGCTTAGTGGGTGTAACCGATTTGATGATGTCACATAACATTAATTTTTAGGATTGGACCAATCGAGGCAAGAAAATTCCTTAGTGGGGATTAAGATTATAGGAGTTATAGATATGGCTAGCTGTTCCTCGAAGCTTTCTCTTTTTTATTATTTCTTTCATCAAAGCACGTTTCATCAAAGCACGTTAAGTCTCTATCATGCACTACCAAATATTGCAACTGAGCCTTTTTCACACGGAGAACGCGTCTCCTTGCGTGCAATTCTTGAAAATTTTCATTCACACGTAAATAGAATTTGCATTCTCAACTTCATAGGTACAAACCATGGTGATCTAGCTAAAACTAGCATTGGGTCATCAGATCATAATAAACTTCATTACATGATATTTACTAAATGATTTACATATTTAATTAGTCCATCGATTCGAAAGCCCTTAGATCTGTCCATGTACAACTAGGGGTTGCTGGACAGATGAAAACGGATCAAATACAGACGGATATCATTGATACTGTATTTGTTTTTATATTTCTGTTTGTATTTAGATTCGAATACGGATAATATCAACCATACTGAATAGGATAAGATTGGATATCAATATCATAAATATGCATTTTGAGTATTCAGATACGAATACAGTACTGGATGTAGAATATCCAAACTCAAATACGGAAGAATCTAAACCCTTGT
The DNA here is from genome assembly GCA_015844335.1 of Chrysopogon serrulatus. Classification (NCBI taxonomy): domain Eukaryota; kingdom Viridiplantae; phylum Streptophyta; class Magnoliopsida; order Poales; family Poaceae; genus Chrysopogon; species Chrysopogon serrulatus. Next base: position 21,095 of record JADLZL010006761.1, on the reverse strand, counting down.
ATAGAACAGATGAATTTAAATCCCTATAAACGATTTCGGTCTCGAACACGATCAGAAAATATCTGTACCGTTTTCATCCCTCTAACAATAGACCAGAGCTTGGCTAGTTTAGTAGTTAAGCGCTGTTTGAAAAATAGGCCATGAGTTAACTTTTAGTACTACTAAGAAAAAATTTGGAGACAACCAAATCTATTATTGGAAATAGGCATAAATTAGACGTGTCTCTAAAAATACACATATTTTTAGAGATGTATCAACCTACTAATACACCGGATTTTCTTTTCTAAGTCCACCCAAAAAAATATCCCCCACTGAGAAGCTCTTTCTACATCCACACGTCAAAACGTACTCAGAAAATTCTACACCATCAAAACCAAGCATCCAGATCTGCTCTCATCATTCTCTCTCCTTACTCACCCACGCACGAACGGTCTAGATTGCGTGTATGGTCCTCCTTCCTCACCCAGCAACCCATTATTTGTTTTTAGATCTGTTAATATACTTTAGGAGGCAGTATTCGGGTATGAAGTAGAAATATAAGGAGTTTATAATGATCGAAACTATGAATTAATATATATATATATATATATATATATATATATATATATATATATATATATATATATATATATATATATATGTAGTAGGTCAATTATGGAGGTTATATCCATTTACATACATGATATAGATTATTTGAATTTGGCATCACCCAAATCTCATCTACTCGAACCCCACCACTACTATACACGAGGGTCACCCCCTCCTAAAATTCTAAGAGTTTTCCTTCATAAAATTATGCATGTTTTGGAGGACCACATGTAATCTATGTGATATGCGTTTTTGCTAGGTTTTTTTGTTTACAAACAGTTATTTGCTTAGAAACGGTTTGATTTTTTATAAAAAGTTATCGAAATATATCCATATGAGGTCTTGTTTTTTTAAAGAGTTTATTGCGAGGAACACCATGGTGCAATTGGATTTTAATTACAATACTTGGTTTAGGTGGTACGACTTTTTTTTTCTATTTTAAAAGAAATAGCTACTGGGAGATAAATGAGTTTTAGTAAGAGTAACTCCTTTGATGATGTCGGTGACATCACTTTTAAAACTCAACCAATTAGAAGTAAGAGAATTCTTTAGTGGGAGTTAAGATTATAGGAGTTATAGACTACTAGTACGGTGCAGTGCTAGCATCGCCACGGTAGCATTTCGAGGATGCATATGTAAACAACCAAACAACGTTATTTTTTTTCTCCAGTTAAGTTTAACTCAATTGCATATAACCATTTTTATAATTCGGAAAACACTCGAGTATATCATAAACCATTAGCTCTTGTGGCTTGGTACAAATGTGTGAAGAACAAGTCATAACTACACTAAACATTTGACGACTTTTAAAAATTTCCAGCAACTATTTCATCCTCCAACATAGTTTCTCAGCTAGCTCAGACATCTTCCGTCGATTCTATCGATGGAGAGAAAGACCAAGCTTATTTGTTGTGACCTATTTGCTGTATGGTTCTTAGAGCTGCAGGCAAATGGACATAGTTCAGAACCATACAAGAAGTATTATAGCTAAATGAAGCAATTCACCAAATTAAATATTTGTAACTTAAGTTTCAGCACGAAAACAGGAATAGTTATCTGCAATTAATATATAATTCTGTTATTTTTGTGCTTTGTTATGAGCCAAGAGAAATGATATATGCATACAAGCTACAATTCTGTAATGTTGCACAGTAACAGGGGAGTATTATGGAGAGAAAATGCAGAGGAACACCTGACTTAGCCAAGTATATGTAGATTTATATGAAGTGTCAACATTCTGATGGAACAAATCATTTTAAATTCCATAGCCTGAGGCAAAAGATATCAATTTAATTTAATTGTAATAAAAGTTTGGTTATACCTCAAACCCAATTTATCACGTGTTGTATCAAGTACAACGTCAACACACCCAAAATGATGACATTTTTTGTTTATCGACCACATGATCCTACAGGCACCAGGTCTAGCTGCAAAACAAGCTTTCAGTCTGCATAACAATGACGAAGGGAAATGAGAAATAAAAAAAATAAACATCTATACAAGCAAACCAAACAATTGAAGAGGAATGTGCCATTAATTGTGTATATGGTGGCCCTCCGCACAGCATTGCTTTCCTTCTGGTGCTGTATGCCATCTTCAGATGGAAAAAAAGTGAGAAGACCAACAGATGAAGGAACACAATCTTCAGATGAACAGATGGAAAAGAAGTGAGAAGATTACAGAGCTAATAAATAGAGAAACTTAACATGCGTCTCAGATTAAACAATTCTAGGAATCTCAATATGGTGGCCACTGGACAAGGTTCTGTTTAAGTAAAGGTGCTGCAACAATCGAATGACACGGTGCCCACTGCAAGCAACACATCAGGCTGACTGGATGCAAAATGAACAAGAGGTAATGCAAACAGTGAGGTCAGTTTTAATAGACGAGCCAGTATGTGAATCTCACATGGCGGCCATGAGGCAATGAATTCATAGCTAAATTTATACGCCAGCGGAGCAGATTATCCAGCACCAAGCCACCAACTACCAGCAGCCAACACTGAATCTCACGCACGCAACACGCAAAAAACACGAGCATAGGAATCAACCAATTCCAAAATTACATCTGTGTCGCGAGGTATACGCTCTCCCGCAAATGACCAAGCGACCGAGCAACTCGAATCCCCCAGCTCGCTGAAACAAAATCAATTAGATCGAGCTGAAGCTGAGGAGGGAAGAGAGTCGGGTGGGAGGGACAGAGAGATTTGGGTTTGGAGTGCATACCACGAGTACGTGGTGCGGCCATCGACCCTGAGCGTGAGGAGGAGATGAAGCAGAAGAGCGCTGTGAGCGCCGCCGCCGCCGCTGCCTGGATCATCTTCTCCATCCCCGCGCACGTGTGCCTGGGCTCTCCTCGGAGAAGACATTGGTGGGGAGGGAACTCACGCCGGCCAAAGAGTAGGGGAGGTCGGGCGAGCGAAGCAGCGCGGCTCCTGGCCCTTTGCAGGCTCACGTGCTGGGACTGGCCGAGGAAGACGAAGATGTGGGGCGGCGGCGTGTGCGGCCCTGGCGAGGCGCCGCCGCCGCGCGACATGGGTCAGGCCAACGAGCGCGGCACCGTGCGACCTGGCGAGGGCCGCGGCGTGGTCCGGAGATAGGGGCGAGCGGCGCCAACGGGGTGGCGGCGGGGAACCCTAGCCGCAGTACATTGCGAGTCATCAAGGAAAAAGAAAAGTAGACACAGGACAGGAGTCGAACTGTGTTTGGATGGTTTTGTGTAGCGGAGGGCGTGGGTTGCTGGGTGAGGAAGGAGGACCATACACGCAATCTAGACCGTCCGTGCGTGCGTGGGTGAGTAAGGAGAGAGAGAATGATGAGAGCGCAGATCCGGATCTTTGGTTTTGATGGTGTAGAATTTTACGAGCGTTTTGGCGACGTGGATGTAGAAAGAGCTTCCGATTGGGGATATTTTTTTGGGTGGACTTAGAAAAGAAAATCCGGTGTATTAGTAGGTTGATATAGTAGATTAACGTATCTAAAAATAAAGGCTCAGTCTAAGCTGATCAAGTACGATCAAAGCGCCTCGCGACCTGCACAAAACGCGCCGAAAATCTTAAATGATGGCTCGGTCCATCCATGGATTTTCTTTTACCGGTCTCACTACATACAAACCGTCATTAGCGTATAATGGTAGTAACATTTCTGCGCCATTAGAGTGTCATACTGTCATGGCGGTAACATTACGCAGAACGCAGTAACTAGTGTTCCGAACGCGTAAACAAAGTTGCATTTTTGCACAAGTAAAGTCTTTTTTGCGTGATTAGCTTAGCACATGTAAAAGTCTACTCGATTCGACAGAACGGAGATCATCCAACACAGAACTTACGACAGCTCCATCCATTCATGAGCCATGAACCGTGGCGGGCCCACTGCCCAGCGTCTCGCCTCCCTCATCCCTCCTCGTCTCTCCCCCCGCGTCACGCGTAGGCGCAGCAGTCCATGAACGCTGTCCATGGGCCGTGCCATGGCATTGATGGCACCAGTCACCAGAAGCCCGGGCCCACAAAACAGAGGCCCGGGCCCACCACTGCGGGCGGTTTCGAATCCAGCGAGCGGAGGCTTTTCCGTTCCGCGTCTTCCCTTCCGCCTCGTCGAGTCGCCGTCGCCGTCGCGTCCGCCATTCCATTCCTCCCCTCCCCTCCCGTGCAACCGCGAGCAGCAGCCGGCCATTTCAAAACGAGGACGACCACGCTGCCGGTGCCGTCCGCCGTCCGCCGTCCTCTCCCCCCGCGCAGCCACCTGCTCCGCGACCGCGTCGGATCTACAGCGAGCTCGCGGCTCTCGTCACCGTCAGCGTCACCCACCCGCCGTCCTTCCTCGTGCCTCCCAAGTCAAGTCTCCTCCCTTCCCCACCCCGGAGTCACCACAGAAAATTCCATCCAGCCCAACCACCACCTCCCTCCGTGGTCGGGCCGGCCCGGCCAGCTGCCCTCCCTCCCCTTATTTAAACCGTCCGCCACGGCGACCCCAACGACTCCCCGGCCGCCTCCCCCGCCAGCTCCCCCTCGCCCCCGACCATCCACGCCTCCAAGCGCCGCCGCCTCGGGGCCGCCCACCACGGGAAACTCCCAGGCGGGAGGCGGCGGGGGGCGGGGGCTCCGCCCCTCGCCGCTCGCCTCCTCCTCCTCGTCATTCTCTGCCAGCGGCGGGGTTCGACCCGCTCGACCCGGACGCTGACCCGCCCCCCAGGCTGCTCACGCACGACGAGGTGAGGCGCTGCAAGAAGGCGCTCAAGGCGCTCGAGAGCAAGCTCAGGAAGCCCGCTAAGCTTGCCAAGGAGTTTCGCAGCCTCCCGGTATGTAAATTCCTCTCCCCTCTCTTCTGCTCGCCTCTCTCCTCACCATGGTAATCGTGCGCAAAATTAGGATTATCTAGCTTTCTACATCATTTGCCTTCATTTTTTTGCTAAAATAAAAGGAATATAGATAAACCTTAATTAAGCGTGATACTATGAGCTGATGAGGACCCCAACAAAATTGGGCTGCCAAAGAAAATGCAGAGGTCGAATTTTCTTCATTAGCATTGGGCCTACCGTGAGATCTTCCACCGTAGGCCTGTGTAGATTACTTCCATGTGAAGCATCTAGGTAGGCTCTGGTGTACACTTTACATACACAATGATGAGTCTTGGACACAACGATTAGTTGATTACAATGATGAGCATCATAACATAGGGTGTAACATTATTTTCAGACCTAAGATTTGGACCAGCAATACGTATCGGATGAGTAGATGATTGTAGCTTCAAAATACTGCTTCAGTCAAACTAGCACTTAGGCAAACAATTGCACAACCTGGTCTAATTATACTCCCAGTCCCTTGTCTTCCACGAACTAGTCTTTTCCATTTCCTGTAGCTTCTCTTTCAAGACACATGATTACATAGTCCCCATGCTACTTGTTTACTTCCTGTAAATTGTTGTTCTAATTGGTTTTATCTATCAGAGATAGGAGATGTTTTTGTGGTAGTACTGAAGCCAGCCAATACTGAATTCTGTGTAAACAGCTGAATTATATGCTGTTAGCTCATTGCTGCAACAAGTATGGAAACACATGCTGTTGAATTTATTTTGGTGAAAGAGATAGAACCAATCCTTTGTTATGCATTTTTTTTTTGGTTAAGTCCAATGTACAAAGAAATCACACACTTGTTTCTTCCATTCCTTTCATTTTCTTTTCTCGAATACGTATGTGAGTTGTGTATTATTGCACTAAAATAGAAGTTTAACAAATACAGCACACACCAAATTGTATTATTCCACAATTAACTTATTTCTTCCAAATTATCAAAGCAGGATTTATTTTGTTGTTGTAAAGATTTACAGGTTAATTGTCATAGGAAATATTTCTTGAAACTAAGGCAAACAACCTTGTTTTCAGGATATAAGAACAGAGCTTCAGTCAGCACAAAATTTTAGTGTTGCTCGGAAACAAGAAAATAGGGGAAGAAACCGCTACACTGATGTGTTGCCATGTAAGCCCATGAACTTGTACTGGGTTGCAGGTGTATATAGGAAGATCCCATATCTAATCATTAATTTTGTTTAAATTGATTTCTTTTCCGTAGTTGATCGAACCAGGGTAATGCGGCTAGAGTCTTCAACAGGCAATGATTACATCAATGCCAGCCATATAGAGGTAAAATTGGCATGTTTCCTTGTATTTGTTTTTTATGCATGTTTGCTTTTTGGTTCAGTAACTCCAATCATCGTCTGACCTGTGCCATATAAACTTTACAGATTGCTGGCAGAAATCTAACAAAATTCATTTCTACTCAAGGACCGCTAGCCAATACAATTGCTGATTTTTGGCAGATGGTATATGACAATCACTGTCCTGTGATTGTTATGGTCACCAAATTTGATGGTCTTAAGGTGCTAAGATACAACATAATCTTGTTTCTGAACTTGAAATTTATTAGCTATTTCCTCTTAATTGATAATTGATAATATAATTTTTAAATAGTATCCACATTCAAATAATTGCAGTGTGATGAGTATCTACCATTGAGCAAGGGACAGGATGTTTTTGGAAAATGTACCATTAAGATCACAAAGTTCAGGAAAGATGGTCAGTTAATGTTGCGAGGTGTGGAGATTCGACAGGATGAGGTGAATATATATAAAGTTATTTACATGCTTTCTGTTCTAGGTAAAGGTGTAAGATAGGCAGGACCACCATGGACATGGAGTCTACTATTCTGTATTTTACATCATAGTGTATACATTTCAAGATGAAGAATTATTCTTTGTTGCAATAAACATAGAAAGACAGACTTGAGTTCAGCTTTTGGAGGAGCTTGTAGCTGTGCATAAGCATTTTCCTTCTGCAGGAAAGACTTTTGTTATAATCTGGTTGAATTAGATGTGTAGTTTATATTAGTCCTGGATTACTGTCTGGTCAACCTAAGGATGCTCATGCATACTTATGTGGTGGTGAAGGTTTTGGTTCAATATTTTTTGGCCTTTACCTATCATTGGCAAATTGGCCAGATAGTGGCATATTTAGTGGCATTGCAGTGTGTCCTGGTAACAGTGTAATTAGTGAGATCAGATGCCAATTCTTGCTGAGATAGTATTCCCTGGCCACCATATATTGTATTATTGCTACTGAGATGCCAAATCTTCTTATTGGGATCCTGCACTCTTTGTCCAGTAGTTTTCACCTCATTTTCTTCCATGAGTTCTTTTGTTTCCTCAGATTGTCTCCTCTTTTGTTTACCTTTACCTATAGGTTTCTCATCTTCTCGTTCTCCTTTGCATAATAGTGCAGAATTGTTCCAATTTTTTGCTGAAGGATTATATCATTGACTTTTCTCCTGTCTATGTTTCTTTATGTTGTAGTCAGATGAAGTGCGATCTCTTCTCCACATAGAGTATCCTGAGTGGCCTGACCATGGGGTGCCAAACGGCAGTGCTGATGTAAGAAGGATTCTAAAAAAGATTGTATCATGTTCCAAAAGATCAGCCAATAGTTGCACATTGCAGGTTTGTTTCAAATCATGAAACCAATGTTATGCTTTTGGAGTTTTTAAATGCCTCACTTTCTGGTGGGCCTTTCCCTATATGGTTATAACTTATTCACTATCTCAGTAAAGTTGCTTTCTCTTGCAGCGCAGGCATTGGAAGAAAGAGCGGGTGCTTATATCACCATCCATAGTACAGTAGAGAGGATTTTACTTGGAGAACAGGGGGCTGTCGATCTTGTTGAAACTATCAGAAAATTTAGATCACAGCGACCTGGAATGGTCCAAACAGAGGTAGGTTGTATTTTTTCTCTGGGGCCTAGTTTACATAATCCTCACTTGCACAGAGTAGCTTCCATACAGTGTTGTCAATACTTATTTACCAAAAGACTTAAAAAACTGTCTGCTGGCATGATGGTGATTGTTACTGCTGAACTATAATTAGTGAATGCATGGTTGCTCATAACTATACTCTAAATCCGAACTTTAGCTATAATTTTAGAAGTGGCACAGAATTATTTTTTATGTATAATAAAGGTGTGTTTTCCAGTTGTAGGTGGTAGGTAGATATTCTTTTGCTTGGTAATTGCAGTATGTGGCTAGCAGTTGCTTTGTGAGGGGTCTATGGGAGTTGGGATACTCTGATCACTAAGGGTCTCTCAGTCAAATTATATTATCCTTTGGTTGCAATTCTGAAGAGCAACACATTGACAGATTTGCTAGAAATTCTTCTATTTAGTTTCCCAAATGACTTTTCTGCTTTGCAGGAACAATACAAGTGTTGCCACCAGGCAATCACAGATGAATTGAAAAAAATCTTGTATCGAGTTCAAAACATTGAACAGCTTTCAGAGGTAGGTCTCATGTGCACACTTGCCCATGACAAACATTTTTTGACTGCATCAGTAGTCCCAGAACCTTTGCGTATCTTCTAATTTTGGTTGGTTCTATTAGCCTTCAGGAACGAGTAACGCCAGCAGCGATGTACTAACGTATCTGACAGCATGATGCCTCTTTACTTGCTCCATATTCAAGCTTCGGTAAGAGCCTTCATGTACAGCACGAGGTCTAAAATGTTGGGTTTTATCTGAAGTCTAGCCTTTCTAAAACCCCTGATCTCAAGTATTTGGGTTTGATGGATGTGTCCACTGTCCAACCTTCTGTGATCTAACATTCCCTGGATCACATAAAGATCAGCGCACTCTATTATTCTCTCCCTGAATTAGAATTTAGTTGATGTTAGAATATTAATATTGATTGTGGCATCGCCCCCCAGATTGTATTTTTGTTTAATGGTGTATTCATGAATATAATGCACAGGAAGGATTTGATATTGGTGTTTTCTGTTGTGGAGCGTGCATGAGTGCGCACATAATCATGTCCAGGTAAGATTGACTTGGCCGTTGCTATTCAGTCAAATTTCAGGTAAGGTATGATCCGTTGTTGGTGACTTGGCGTAACAATTGGGTATCATAAGGTTTGTGGCAGTGTGTTGAAGAGGTGTTTTGGTCTATGAATCGTGCAAAGCAGACCAAGCTGGAGGTGAACCTTACTGATGATACCAATAAGCTTCTTGCGCAGGCCATGGGGGCGAATTGGCTGGGTTTAGCTCAGAAGTGGGTACAACGCATTCTGTAATTGACTTTCTGTAGCAGCAAGAAGCTTGCCCTGCATAACCTGCATGGCAGCATTGGTATCTGAAAGAGTAGCTTGTGCAGTGTCGCAACGCCATGCTGGATCAGACAGGATCAATTAGTTCCAGTTCAGCTGGTTGACAGAAACACACGGACGAAAAGTAGAACCTGGTACCTTTTTTTAAACACCAACACTCTTGAGCAGATATGTGAATGATATTTTCCAAAAAGAATTTTCAATCGTCTAATAATTGGAGATATAGATCATATAGTGCAGGTTCTGCTCAAATAGAAGGTACGAGGACCGAATGACACAGAGATGGGGTTTGATTTGGGCTATTACAACATTTAAATGATAGCCTTATCCTATCTAAAGTCATAAACCTTCACTACTGTAATAACATCTATAAGGGCCTGCTTGGTAGAACTTCACATTGTTCAGGCTGGATTGGATTGAATCTAGGAGTAACTTTGTTAAAACAGTTTTTTTTCCTAACATCTATAAGGGCCTGCATGGTAGAACTCCACATCTTTCGGGCTGGATCGGATTTAATCTAGGAGTAGCTTTGTTAAAACAGTTTTCTTCTAAGAAGTAATTCTAGACTAATTTTGTGAATTCTTTGATACAAACTAGGGGTTGGAAGCTGAAAAAGTACCTTCTCATGATTCACTCTATGCAGTCATTGTAAACGTAAACTTTATTCTAGAGAATCATTTTCAGTTAAAGCATAACTTCTCTCAAAGAATCAACTTCCATAGCTTATCCAGAGTAGGAGTTCTACCAAACTGGCCTAAGTTTACTAAGAATAATGTCTTTATGAGCCAGATTTTTTTTTTGAAACAACTCTTTATGAGCAAGAAATAAACCTATCTAAGTACTCTACTATGGCGTCCTAGTTGCCAAGTTAACTTGAACACAACAACAAAGCTTGAAGATAATACATAGAAATAGTGCAAGAAAGAAAGACAAAGCAGAGAACCAGGATTTTCATGTGGTACCAGGTTGTTGTCACAACCTCCTAATCCATGTTGGAGCACACAGAGTCACGAACTTTTGATTAAACCCGTATCTACTAGTGACTACCCATTCTCCACTCCCTTCAGAGGTAATTGGTGTCGCACCTAGGACTGGGCCTTAAAACTTCGAAGCTCGTTAGCTCGCTTCGGCTCGTGGCTGGTTTGGCTCAGCTTCGACTCGGCTCGTTGAGATAACGAGCCGAGCCGAACAAGATTTTAGCTCGTTAGCTATAACGAGCCAACTTGAAGCTAGCTCGTGAGCCGCTCATGAGCTCAACGAGCTTGGATTTCATAAAAGGAAGCATGTATATGTGTATATATGTATACATATGATGGAACTAATTTGTACTTTATTGTATCTATATGCATGATGTTTATTGGTAGTATTTATGATGGATAAATATGTGTTGTATCACTCATTAAAATGTATGTTAGTCTTTATTTTATATTTTTATCTCTAGCTCATGAGCCAAACGAGCTAGCTCGAGCTTTTTTTCGAGTCGAGCCGAGCTAGCTTTTTAGCTCGTTAGTTATAACGAGCCGAACCGAGCCAGCTCGTTATCTTAACGAGCCGGACCGAAGCCGAAGCCGAGTCGAGCCGAGCCCACTCGATATCCAGTCCTAGTCGCACCCTTGTTTCTCTTCCCGAGACTCTTTCGAAGGTGACACATATCGTGCTAGACATTTTTGGATTAGGAGGCTATGCCATAGCTAGAGAAAATAAATCATTAAAGCGGGTTAATAAACTAAAATGAATGATTTTTATGAACTAAAACGACTGATTTTTATGAGAGAAAAACACTGTTCGGATGATATGCTGAAGCGAATAGGCCCTAGTAGACATGAAATTTGTTATTTTGGCTCATGGCAGTGGTTAGATCACATTAGAGTGAAGATGAAGTACGGGATCCCTATAGGGGATATAAAAACCCCAACATTTGCCCTCCTAAATGATCTATTAAATAAAAAAAAACAACAGGAAAGTTTTAGCTTCATCTAGTGCTTCTAGATTTTTTGAAATAGAAAGGTTGTTTACTATAAAATTATAGGTCGCATTGAGAGAGAATATTCCTGTTAAGCATGTGTCCATCCCAAGACATTCGAAAAATTACAAAAAATTGAATATTGAAATCTCATATTTTAAAATGAATTTTTTGGACATCTAAACAATATTAAAAAAAACAAGTTATGAATTGCAAAGTTAGGAAATACGATGATTTATTTTCTCTATCCATGTCACCGTATATATATGACATGGCATTGCTACTCAGTAAAATGTTGAGGTAGCAGTGTCTTCATAACAAGATGAATAGATGATCACCGCAAAAGATATTTGAGGAATAGTTTGAAATCCCAAATGCATTGTGCAGGTGCAAACGTTCAGTAGCAGTAATCGCTGACTTATATTTTATCAGTCAGTTTCCAAAGTATATTGAAAACAAAAGGTAGTACAAGATTACACATGATTGGAATAATCTTGGTCGATGCATGCATGAGGCTATTCATTTGTCACTAGTCTAGTAGAAATAGTTTAAAATTGATTTTTTTGAAGTTTTTCAAACTTCCTCGGATAGAGAAACTCCTAAAATAAAAGTTATAGATCTCAAAAAGTTATGAAACTTTATAGTTGACAACCTTTTCATTTGAAATCATCTTTTCATAAAAAACTACGTTCGAAATTGTCAAATTTGAAATTCAAATTTTGCAAACGACTTCGGATAGTGAAACTCCCAAAATAAAAGTTGTAAGATCTTGAAAAGTTATGGAACTTTGTAGTTCAACTTTTTTCATTTGAATTCGTTTAGGGTCTCAAACACTCAATTTATACTCGGTTTTGGATAATATGTGGGAAAAGAAAAAGGAATATAGACACATGTGAGTGTGTGATACAGTGGTAGGGGAGAGATCGAGCGAGACTAAGGTCGTGAGTTTGAATCCCGGTAATGGTGTAGCACGCGATTTTACGCGAAAAAATGCGCGACTTACGGAGACGGGCGGGCGGGTGCCTCTTCAGAATTTAAAATATTATTTTGCTATTATTTTGTATCTTCTGGACAGTCATTTTCTACTGGTGGTTTGCTAAGTGAACCACTAGTGGAAATGATCCTTTTCAATGGTCTCTTCTTCTTACGCGGTTTGAAAAAACACCAGTAAAAATGGGTTCAAAACCGCCTGTAAAAAACCTTCTGTGTACTGGTGTGTGCGCATGATTCATGGTCGGAAATTAAACAAGAAAGTGGGCTAAACACATTTGCCACCAAATGCAAAATCAATGCGTATGCGAAGAACCTTTAGTTTTCCTGGATCTCTGAAGAAGTAGCCTCCCCGGTGGCATGCTGGACCAGAAATTTCAAATACATAGTGGTGTCTGACAGGAACACACACTCAGAGACACAAGTAAAAGCTATATATATTGCCTCAGTTTTCAAATAGCAACATAATCTGGATCAGTATTGCCTCAGTTTTCAAATAGCAACATAATCTGGATCAGATTTTTGGACGACCTTTTCCAAAAAAGAAGAGTTCTATTGGATACAGCAGATCACGCATGCTATAAGCTGCAAAGAAAAAGGCAAGCACTCTGTGCTGTGGCGAAGCATGCTCCAAAGCCATTATTAACACCGTTGTTGTGATCTTGTCTTCTCGGTAAAGCGCATCGCACTCCGGGCTAGCCATAGCTAGTGCATGACGTAGACGTCGTACTCGACGGTGGCGTCGCCGGTGGTGAAGTCGAGCCAGTGGGTGTGCAGCAGCGCGTACCCTCGCGCGAAGCGGAACGCGCCGGTGCCGCCGACGACGGGGAGCTCGCGGACGGCGTCGAGCGGGCAGTTCCGGCCGAGCAGCGCGAGCGTGCTGCCGTTGTAGTCCCCGCCGTGAACACCAGGGTCATGGCCTGGAGGAAGCCGAGCGTGGCCTGGTCGGATCCCATGTACAGGCCCTGGGCGCGGCCGACGACGACGGCGGAGGAGCCCAGGTCGGGCCCTTCCGTCAGCGGGTCGTCCATCACGTTCACCATCCCGAACATGGACATCGGCGACGACGACGACGCGCCGGCCGGCGGGCTCACCACGCGCACCGCCGTGGGGGACTTGCCGCTCACCGTGTCGTGGAAGTAGAAGTGGAGGTGCGTCGGTTCGGCGGCGGTGCCGGCGTCGGCCTTCGAGCGCCGCTGCTTCCCGGAGTGGCTGGAGGAGGGTGTAGGCTCATCGGCGTCTTGCCGATGGGCCGCCTCGACTGTGACAGCGACTGCCAGCACGAGGAGGAGGAAGAGCAGGAGCGGCGTCGTCGTCGCTCCTCCTTTCTGCTTGATGATGGCCATTGTTGATGTGGGCTTGGGATGTGAAGCTAGTGTTGTAGTGTCAAGTGTGAGTGTGACTTGGGTGAATTTATAGTGGAATGGAGTGTTGTGGGTAGGTGTGAAAAAAAAGATTTGGTACGTGACACGTTGCGGGCGCTGATGGGAGGGATCATAAGGCTAGTGCAAGAATACGAACAAAGCGACGAGACTGTGGTAGGGCTCGCGCGGCAATGCTTTGCTTTGCTTGGGCAACCATGAAAGGCACCACTGGATGGATGGGCTCTAGTGGTGGGGACTGGCCGGCCGGGGAGCACACATTGCAGAGGGAGCAGATCGCATTCGCGAATACGAATTTCTTCTTCTCTTCCTTTTTTTTTTAGTTATCGAGTTTCTCAACGGATTCGATACAGACGATACTCATGATTAGTTCCCTGGGCTCTTGTCGGTGGAGGGCAAACACAACGGTAGACAAGGCACAGCATTTGCACTTCTGATTCTGAGAGCGGAGGTGTGTATGTTGTTGTGCTTCGCTTGCACGCACGGCAATACCATCTGACGTTCTGACCTGATTCGGGCAGATTTCCATGTTGCCTACAACTGCAATGCTACAAGGGTTGCAGAGCTGGCAGTGCATCGATGCAATGTCGCCACCAGGAGGCAGGACATCGGACATCGATGCAATGACCTGAAAATTTAGAACTGCACCCGGCCCAAAGGTCTACCCGAAAGGTCTACTACTGGGTCATACTTTTCGGCTTTTCTTCGGTTTTGGACAAAAAAAATGTCAGCACAAGCCCGGCCCGGTAAACATATTGGGCCAGCTCAGTCTTTTTTTAATCGATTAGATTGCGTAGCCTATAAGTCTACGCATGCAAATTATAGCCTAAGCGGGTCATTTTCTTTAATCAGATTGCACTGTACTGATGTGCCAGTAGTGGGCTGACACGACATGGCCTGCTTTCTTAAACGTGGTTTGCTATGCCATGCCTTACTGGGCCAAGGCCGTGACGTGCCGTTGCCGGCCATCTTTAAAGCCAATTAAAGAAAACTAGCAGGACCCCGTGCTTTGCACGGGAGGATTTTTTTTTTTGCCCTTTTAGTGGAGTTGCTAACGGGTTTTGAACTGTTTAATACCAGGTTTCACTGTTTCGTAACGGGGTTGTACTGTTTGCTAACGGATTTTACTGTTTATAACGGATCGGGTTGTTACTGTTCACGACGGGTCGGGCGTGTACGGTTCATAACGGGTTGGCACTGTTCATACAACCCGTTACTGTCGCGGTAACAGTGTCTATGTGAGAGGGACACTGTAGAGCTACAGTGTTATGAGTCTTGGGGCATGGTATACGCTTTTAGTTGTATAGGTAGATTGGCTAGATGAGACCAAATTTACCTTCGATATAGCCAAATGTTTTAAGAACTTTGATGAGCTATTAAATAATGGAAAAACCATAATGTCTTATGGTATATATACTACTTAGTGTGCATGTGTCATGTTTTTGGTTGCGTGTCAAGGTGGTATTCTAGGGTGCATACTCTCATGCGACCCTAAGATTTAATGGGGAGGTCATGAACTGGCTGAGAAGCTTTAGGCAAAGTGAAGTGTTGAGCTCAGACATCATGGAAAGTTTAAAATTTGTGATAGGCTTAGATTGTGATTTTACTTTCCTTGGAACGCTGGTTCTCCTAGTACTTGGTGTATCGGCGTTTGCTTTCTGAAAAACAATGGTTATTCCTTTTTTTTTTAAAAAAAATATGCTACATGTCATCAACATTGGCAGTAGCATACCTAAGGCTTCCAACCAATTTCAAAATCTAATGATACTTATTTGGTATCATAAATATTATTCTTTTGTTATATAAATTTGGTCAAACTTGAGATGCTTTGACTCTTAAAAAAATTAGAATGACTTACAATTTGAAATGGAGGGAAGACAAGGCTTGCAGTGCATGGTTGCAATGCCACCACACTGGAGCCATAATTAATGTGACTTGGTTGTGCCAACCGCACACTAGCAAGTGTTCCAAATTTGTGCACAGAGGAACCGACATTCAATTACAACAATTCATATGATATTGTTTACTTCGTCAGCGGCCCTCATGGTATGTGTTTTATTAAAAAGAAGTAGAAGCAGTATGCTGACGCCGAGTTGAGGGCATAGCGGACTTTAGGGTTGGTTGGTGCTTAGGGATGTCCCCACCGGTACACGGATCTTGTGCCTCTAGCGATGGGCACAATATGCAACACACATAGCCAAGGAGCCTTGCTAGGAGCGTGATACGCAAGACACGCCGGTGAGCTCTCTTGAGACCTGAAACCCGATACGCCTGGGAAGGACCTCATTGGGGCATGTGTTGGTAGTTCTTACCGAACCAAATCCGACCACCAAATTTAAAATAAGAGCCAAACAAAGGAGAACTAAACATGATGTGCACCAAACGCGGCGTGTTGCCGTTGTAGTCCCCCCGCCGTGAACACTAGGGTCATGGCCTGGAGGAAGCCGAGCATGGCCTGGTCGGACCCCATGTATAGGCCACTGGGCGTGGCCGACGACGGCGGAGGAGGAAGCTTGGTCGGGCCCGTCCATCAGCGGGTCGTCCATCACGTTCACCATCCCGAACAGCGGCGACGGCGACGACGCCGGGCGGGCTCACCACGCGCGCACCGCCGTGGGGGGGGACTTGCCGCCACCGTGTCGTGGAAGTAAAAGTGGAGGTGCGTCGGTTCGGCGGCCGTGCCGGTGCCGGCCTTCGAGCGCCGCTGCTTCCCGGAGTGGCTGAAGGAGGCCGTAGGCTCGGCGTCGTCTTGCAGCTGGGCCGCCTTGGCTGCGACGGCGACGACTGCCAGCACGAGGAAGAGCAGGAACGTCGTCGTCGTTGCTCCTTTCTGCTTGATGATGGCCATTGTTGATGTGGCCTGTTGAAGCTAGCGGTTGAAGCTAGCGTTGTGTAGTGCCAAGTGTGAGTGTGACGGGTGAATTTATAGGGGAATGGAGTGTTGTATAGCCTGTAGATGTGAAAAAGATTGGTGGAAGAATAGGAACAAAGTGAGAGACTAGTGGTGGTAGGGCTTGTGCGCAGCAATGCTTTGCTTGGACAACCATGAAAGGCACCACGATGGACTCTAGTGGTGGGGACTGGCCGGCCGGGGAGCACAATGCATACAGAGGGAGCAGATCGCATTCGCGAATACGAATTTCCTCTCTTTTTTCGTAGGAGATCGAGCTTCTCAACGGACTCGATACTCATCATCAGTTCTCCCTGGGCTCTTGTCGGTGGAGGGCAAACACAATGGTAGAGAAGGCACAGCATCTGTACTTCTCTGATTCTTTTTTTTAGAAAAGGGAATATATTGATATTCCAGTTTCTGCATCGATTAATGCATATAGCTGTTCATTATTATAAACACACACAAAACGGTCTAAGGAATCTCAAAAATAAAGTTTTGAGCCATCAAACCTAAACAAGTTCTTAGATGGAAAAATTAAATAGCAATTCTATTGCTAAATCTCCAGCGGTGTCTTGCAAACACTTTCAATGCGGCTATCTCAATAGTCCTGCACCCCATTATCACTGCATGACGATCCTCCTCTTTCTAAAGAAGTGACCAAAACCTAGTCAAGTATGTCGCTTTGAAAATAACCTTCAAATAAGATGGTGCTATAACTTTGTCAAACACAATCTCATTATGGGTAACCCAAAGCGCCCAGCAAATAGCACTTGCTCCCACAAGAATTATTTTAGATTTCAAGTCTCTATCAAACTCTTCCAATCAGCTTGTAAACATATTGTATACACTATTTAGAGAATTTAGATTAAATGAAACCTGAACAATTCTCCATATGAATTTAGCATAATGACAATCAAAGAGTAAATGTTGTATAGACTCTTCAAAAAAAATAAAAACAACATTTTGTATCTCTTTGCCACTGTCTTCTAGCTAAATTATCTTTTGTTAAAATTACACCCTTGTATAAGTACCACAAGAAAACTTTAATTTTGAGTGGTAACTTTAATTTCTAGATTAACTTGTTGTATGGCATAGTCTGAACACCTAACAAAGCTCTGTACATCGAACTTACTGAGAACACCCCATTCTGATGCAACCCCCACATAAAACGATCTCTCTGATTTGATAAATGAATGTGAGCAACCATGAGCACCACATTATGCCATGCCTGTAGATTATTTTCTACCAGAGATCTTCTGAAAGCTACATTTAATGGTGTGGTAGACAGTACAGTTCGAACAGATGCACTTTTTTTTCTCACAATATTGTATAATGACGAAAAGATTGTCTTTAGAGGACGCGGAATGATCCATGAATCCTCCTAAAAACGTACCTGAGACCCGTCACCTAGCTCAAACCTGCCCATGGAGAGGAACTCCTCCATAACCTTCATAAGGCCAGCCTAAAACTGAGAGTCCCCGGACATATATTGAACCTCTATTAAAGTTTTATCTCTTAAATATTTAATTTTAAGTAGGTGTTGCCATACACCATCTCCTTTTATCAACTTAAATAGCCACTTGCTTAGGAGACACTATTATGAATATCTAAATTTAAAACTCCCAAACCTCCTTGGTCTTTAGGTGTACATACTACCTCCCATTTTGTCAATCTATATTTTTCTTGTGTTGATCACTCTGCCAAAAAAACCTTGATCTAAAATAATCCAATTTCTGAAGAACCCCTTTAGGTATTTTAAAAAATGACATCATAAACATTGGAAGACTACTGAGAACCGAGTTAAGAAGAACAAGTCTTCCTCCGACTGACAAAATTTTACTACTCCACCCCACTCGGTCTCCTTTGAAATCTTTTTTCTACATGTTTCCGGTCCTTATTCATGAGTTTTCTATTGTGCATCGGAATTCCTAGATATCTAAATGGGTACGTCCCCCACATTGCATCCAAAAATTTGTACATATTCCTCCTGCTTAGCTTTGACCTCTCCATAACAGAACAACTCACTCTTATGGAAATTGATCTTGAGTCCTGATAATTGTTCAAAAGCACAAAGCAAAAGCTTCATGTTTTTGGCCCTCTCAAGATCATTATCCAGTAATATGATGGTGTCATCTGCATACTGAAGAATTGAAAGACCCTCATCTATCGAGTGCGGAATCACTCCCTTAACCTGTTCGGTCGCTTTTGCCCTTGCAATTAGGATTGCCAACATATTAACCACTATATTAAACAAGATTGGAGATAACGGATCCCCTTGCCGCACTCCTTTTCTTGTTTGGAAATAATGGCCTATATTATCATTGACCTTTCACTCCCACGCCAAACTGGTGAAAATCCTTTCATCCCGAGGACTTGTTGTATAAAAAGGCCACTTCAATTTATCATACACTTTTTCAAAATCAAGTTTTAATATCACTCCATTTTGTTTTTTCTATGCAACTCATAAATTTTTTCATGTAATACCACAACTCCTTCCATTATATACCGTCCTGGAATGAAAGCCGTTTGAGATGGACGTACCACTTTATCTGCCACTTTTAGAATTCTATTGTTTAACGCCTTTGTAAAAGTCTTAAAGGATACATTTAAAAGGCAAATTGGTCTATATTGTTGTATTCGAATCGCCTCAGAGACTTTGGGTAATAATGTAATTACCCCAAAGTTGAGACTATGGATAGGCAACCTCCCTTCATGAAATTCATTAAAAGGCCTAATAGATCCTGCTTGACAACATCCCAAAAGAATTGGCCCTTGAGGAAAGCCATCCGGACCAGTGCCTTATTATGTTCCATGTCAAAGACGCCAACCTAATCTCCTCCTCATTGAATGGTGCCACTAATATTTCATTCTCCTCCGCTGACACTTGAGGTATGTCATGCCTCAAAGTCTCATCCATCGAGAAAGAATTATGTATATGGGGTCCAAACAGCCGCTTATAATAGTCCGTTATGTATCCTTTCAAATTTGCATCTCCCACAATAATTCCTTCCTGTTGTTCAAGTTGTATAATTTTTGTTTTTCTATGTCTCCCATTTGCCACTAAATGAAAATACTTAGTATTATCATCTCCTTGCAATAACTTTGTTGCTTTCGAGCCGGAGCCAATAAATCTCCTCTTCTCTTAGCAACTTAGATAATTGCCCTTTAAGATGATGTCTAATTTCCAACTCATATGGTGACAACAAATTCGTTTACGTCTTTCTATCAAGATCATCTATCTTAGCCAACAAGTCTAATTTTCATTTCTTCTTTTGTGAAACTAAATTTCTAGCCCAACCCCTGAGGAATCTTCGCAGCCTTCTTATTTCATTTTGCCACCTATCCATAGGCGATGAACCCCTATTCTCTAACTCCCAAATCTCCTTTACTAGATCAAAAAAAAACCATCCCTAGTCAACCATCCTAACTCAAACTTAAAATTCCTAACATTCCCCTATGAGATGGTTCCCCTCCATCTAGTAAAAGTGGTGTGTGATCGGAGATTTCTCGGGTGGCCCCGAACAGAAGTTAAAGAAAATTTTTGTTCCCACTTCGGTTGTTACTAGAATACGGTCTAACTTCTCATAAGTTGGCACCTCGGCATAATTCGTCCAAGTAAATTTCCTACCTGTCATCTCTAATTCTCTTAAATTTAAGGTTTCAATAATGGCATTAAAAGGAGCGGCCATTTGTTATTGTATCTTGAATTATTTTTTTTGATGGGTTTCTAATTATATTAAAATCCCCTCCAACTAGAAAAGGTAAATCTCCATAGCTAGTACACGCCCGCATTTCTAACTCTAACAAAAGTCCTCTTTGTGCTCTTCCCCGTGGCTGCACCATATCTGACAACAAAGCCCAACGTAAAACCATCCGCCCTAGATTCTGGGAGCGGACAAATTAACTGATATTATTTCTTCTATGATTGTGTATGTTTTTGTGCTCGAGGTTGTGCTCCGCTTCCACGCACGGCAATATCGGACGTTCGACCTTATTCGGGTAGATTTCCATGTTGCCTACAACTCAAGGCTACAAGGCTTGCAGAGCCGGCAAGTCAAGTCGATGCAATGTCACCACCAGCTAGGAGGCAGGACATCCGACATCGATGCGATGACCTGAAAATTTAGAACTGCACCGAAAGGTATACGTGAGCATACATATATCCTTACAAATGCACGTACCTACACTCTACCCCTATGAGCACCATCGAAGAATTAAGTTAGACTGGCAAATCTCGAGATTAATGAAGTCACTACAGGCGCCTCATGTAACAGAACCGTCCAAATTATAAGAGCACAAGTATAAAAACAATCACCGAAGTGACTAAATTTTCACACTTGAGCCCATATAATCCCGGTAGTCCATTGAAATCACGAAGAACTTCAAACCAACCAACATATAAGCCAAGATGGTACTGATTCAACAAAACAAATCACTTGTTACATCTTTTTCATAAGTAGTTCAATATACATCGAGTGCAAAATAATTATTACAACATAAGTTCAAAAGTAGCGAAAACAAAGTAATTGAAATCAATTTCAAATATATGCCAGTACCAAGGTCAATTCCAATAAAAAAGCAATAGAGACAAGAGATATAAGAAGGATCATGCCCATGATCATACTCCATCGCTATGGTAGGAGC
>JADLZL010006760.1:0-72621 GCA_015844335.1 Chrysopogon serrulatus | reverse complement strand
CGATAATCCTATTCCAATCTCTCAAGTTGTTTCACGAACGCCGCCGAAAAGAAACATTATGGAGTAGATGACAACACATTTGACACAGTAGCTTTCGTCTCACAGTGCACTATGCTGAACAGTCTCGGGTATTTCACTCGGAGAGAACTCATTCCCTAATCTAAATATCTCTCCCAGCATCTCATGCTTTCCATTTTGTACCTTTAAACTTTCCAACATGCACAACTTGATGTTTGACATTTAAAAAGACCTTTTCCAAAAATAAGAATCAGTTGCTCTCTTTTGAACTTCTCCAATTGTTTTTATTCCTTAGGTATTTATTTCTAATCAATTGTTGCCACAAGCCATCTTCATTACACAATTTAACCAACCATTTGCTAAGTAGACATTTATTCTCGTATCTCTAAATTAGTAACTCCCCAAACTTGTCCTTTGGGCTGGCACACCACACTCTGTTTTACTAAATGGTATCTTCTCATTGGTCATTCTGAGGAAAATCTCAATTTTAAAGAATTCAATTTTCTGTAATACCCCTTTAGGCATCTCAAAAAGACATCATGAACATCGGTAAGCTTGAAAGCACCCGAATTAATTAAGACTAGACGTCCTTCTACTGATAATAATTTTCCTTTTCCAAGACTTTCAAGTTCTTTTCAAAACCGTTCTTCTACAGAGATTGCCAATCTCTTTGTTACTTAATTTCCTCGTGTGCATTGGGGATTCCTGTATCCGAAGGGGTATGCCAATACCTCACAAACCAAAAAGCTGTGTGCATATTATTTGCTCATGCGCTTTTGCCTCCCCAAAGCAGAATAATTCACTCTTGTGGAAATTAATTTTTAAGACGGGCGGACAATTGTTCAAGACACAAAGAATGAGTTTCATGTTTGTAGCTTTTTCAAAGTCATGGTCCATAAAATGACTCAGATTATCTCACAGATTGTAGAATTGATAAACCGTCTTCCACTAAATGTGTACAACCCCTAACCCTCAACACTGCAGCCACATTTGGCTCTTCCAGTGATCATTATCACAAAGATGTCCACTCACTGTGTTAAATAAAAATCGGAGATAGAGGATCCCCCTGCCTTAAACCTTTTCTAGTTTGGAAAATAATCTCCTAGTTGATCATTTACTTTTATTCTCACATTTCTCACTCATATCATCGATATCCATTGTCGCCACTTTTGAGAGAAAACCTTTCATCCGCATGGTTTGTTGTAAAAAGGATCATCTCTTTACTTTTATCATAAGCTTTCTCAAAATCAATTTTTAAAATGATACCATTCTGTTTTTTAGTATGAAGCTCATGGATTGTCTCATGCAAAATAACTGCCCCTCCATTATATTTCTGCTTTTGAAAGCCGCTTGAGTAGGGCCGATGACTTATTGGCTACTTTTGTAGTTCTATTTGTAAGAACCTTAATAAAAAATCTAAAACGACATTTAGTAAGTAAATGGGTCTATATCTGTTGTATTCTTCTTTTAAGGCTATTTGTTTTGGTAGAAGGATGATATTCCCAAAATTAAAGGCTATGGATTGGTAGGGTCCTATATGAAAATCCTAACAAAGCCATCAAATCATCTTTTAAAAGAAATCGAAGACTTGGTAAAACTCTAGAGAAAAACTCACCGACTGAGCCTTATTATAATCCATTTTGAAAATTGCCTCCTTCACCTCCCGCCAAGCTGACGCAGGAAATAAAAAGGCCACATAATTGGGAGGAGCGGACTCCATGGACGGAGTAGAGAATCAATTCATAGTTGGGATTGGGAAGCATGTGAATATGGGCGCATTGGAAGCCCCTCTTCAAGCGGGCTCAGTACTTGGGTGCCATGTTAACATTGATTCATGTGCACAAGTTGCCATGATAACGGCCGGTTCCTTGCCAGCAGATTGTGACGAAGGCTGGAGTCGCTGGCGCCACAACATCCAAGCCCAGTGCTGGAGCACGCTCCTCAGATTTTTTCAGCCGTGGCCCTCATGGGCATGGTTGGCAAATGCGTCCCGCAGATGAGCAAGAGGGCGTTGTAGCACACAGCTAGCACACGTTTTGTAGTGCTCAATCTTATCAGTGGTTGAAAGCACTAAAAATCGTAGCTACTAGGACTCAATTTTGAGCGGCCTCCCATCGGCCCTCAGCTAGCTATTCCATAAATAGATGAGTGGATTTTTACCACTGCAAAGTACGACCATATATACAATGAGGAATTGAGATGCGAATAGTTTTCATGGTTATTAGTTTTCTTTAGCATGGAATGGCATGTGCTCTGCCTTTGCATTAAAGTAGATGCAATGAAAAAACTGTACAAGTTTATACTCTTGCTAAGAAATTCAGGACGCTAAAAAGGATCAAAGGAAAAAGGGGAAAAAAGTTAGCAACTGGCCTTGCTGCAGTAGATTGCAGCCATTGCCAATAATCCTGCATATACAAGCTAGTTATCTACAGAATATTGCAGCCATGGCCAATCCTTGTGCTTCTTATGGTCTGAATGGTCATTGGGAGGGTTAGTCTTTGAGCGCCTACTAAGGACCGAACAATACATGAAACGGAGCAGTCAGCAATCAGGTGCAAAGGCGATTCCACTTGTGATTTGCAAAAAGCTGGAAAAAATAAGATTGGCCTGTCCTCCTCATCGAACGATTTTGTCAGAGATCAGTATGTTGTGTTGCAAAATTCAGCAGTCAACAGAAAAACTTTGTCACAAATCCATGCTGATTTCGCTCGTTTTGCATGCAAAGCAGCCACTCCCGTGGACAGCCCGCACAAGCACAAGTGCACAACACTGCAACAGCGGCGTCAACAACCTGAACTTGCGCATCCGGCATGAACCAAGCCTACTACAGACAACACCTCTTACCACTTTGTCCTACTGGGCCTCTGTGTTAAGTACAACCATGATAACCCACTCATCTAACACTATGTTCACTTCAGCTTCTCATCCGTTGCAACCATATTTTTTTATTTCATAAAAAAAGCAATCGTTTCAATTTATCAGCCAGTTTATAAGTCCTACCGTTTCAACTTATGAGTGCTTTGGTGCCACCTCTTGGTCACTGACCCTCACCTCTAGATTGGTTGCATATCAAAGCTCAGTTTATTTTCACATATTGTATTGCAGCATAGGTTAGCAATCAATCAATTAAGTACTCCCATGGCTTCCAGCAAACTTCACAGAAAAGACAAAATAGCCCACAACAACCTCAAACAGGCACGTAACCACTATGCCGTGGCAATGTAACTCAAGTCAGTACTCACTACTTCAATAAATTGGGGAAATCATCATGTCATCAAATCATCAATGATAGAGAAGCGTTGTAGCTATAAAGTAACAAGAATTGACAAATAGTACACAGACCTGCTGCGTAGGCAATTACGCCTACTGGGGCTCATATAAAGTATGTTCCATTAAAGCAAAAGCACAGGTTCAGAAGATACAAATAGTTCTCGCATGTTTGATCCTAAGGTGTGTTGTTATGGTACATTTGGTACCACCACCAAAAAGTAGGTTGACACTAGCAGTTAATCTCTTCACTGCAATCGTTATGGATTGAGCAACTTAAAAGAGAGATCAACATCTGTGCAGTGTTCATTAGCTTGGACTAATATGGCACCTTGGTTCAGCAATAGGTCAACACTATTCCAAGCTTTTATTGAGGAAGATTTTCACAAACCGAACATCTTAACAGAGCATTACATTGACGCACTTATGAGCACTTTGCATCCTTAATCCTTAATCTCTAAAGCGAGCACCATCACCAACAAAATTAAACAAATTAACGGTAGCTATGCTCGAAAAACAAAGAAGTATAGAACCATAGATAGATGGCTTGTGTGTAGTAATGTTGGTTCATCGGTGGTTGTGAAGCACTCAATAATCGTAGCTGCTAGACCTGAAGTTCGGGAGCATCTCTCAATCAGTCTCAGCTTGCTATTTCACAAGTATGTGAGTGGGGTTTACCATTGTTAGTACAACTATACAAATATTTAGGGATTGTAAGTCATGTTCTTGGGAGCGGGATGGCAAGCTGAAATGAACTGCATAATTCAATGGAACTGGTTTTAGGGAAGTTGGGACAGATACGATGGCGAGCAGAGCATCTTTTATTTTATTCGTAGATAGAAGAAAATGCAGGAACGACGACTCTGTTATCCAAATAAGCTTAAGTATTAGAAATGCATGCAGGTACGTACAGAGGAGGCAGGAGCCAGCAGTGTCAGTGGTTAGAACAGAAAGGCGCAAGGATGACTGATGAGGGATGACCATGGACGTTAAAACATACAAGTAATTGGTCTTACAAGCATCTCCTTTGTTTGGCACCCACTTGTGATCAGTGGTGCAATTATGAGGCGTGTTATTGTCGCACATGAGGCCAGCGAAAAGCCATCAAAATGATGCCACAGCTCCACGTGGATGAGCCCTGCATACCGTGTGTTAGCCACATACCAAATCGCTCGTCCCATCAGTGACTCAACTGCTACTTTATAACAGGTTATATTTTTATAGTAGGCCTCATTTAAGCCACCAGACACGAAAGTGATGATCCGCCTTTCTTGGACACCGAAGAAATTAAAATTTGCTTGAGGATACCTTGATTCTTGCTGAATTTGTCGGTGGATCACCAAAATATTTTTTTATAAAAATCATAAGTGCCACAAAATTATACCATAAAACCGTTATACCACGTGACCAGAACTAATACATGCTATAAAATATTGTTTTGCATCGAAAATAACTTTGTTTATTTATGAAGAGAGGCAAAAATAGTTATTTTTAGTCCAAAACAATATTTTACTGTTTATTTCTCATCATGTAGAGTCTAACGGATTTTATGGTATAATTTTCTGGCCCTTATATGATTTTATATCTATTTTATAAAAATATTTTGTTATATGGTAAAATAGAGATATAAAATTATAGCAGTTGGGGGAAGATACCATGTATCTGTTAGACTCTACGTGATGAATTACACAGTAAAAAATTATTTGGACTAAAAATAATCTATTTTTCTGGCTCTTCATAAATAAATAAAGTTAATCATGGTCAAATTTGTTTATTTATGAAGAGAGACAAAATAGTTATTTTCAGTAGAAAAACAATATTTTTACTGTATAGTTCTCATTATGTAGAGTTTAACGATTTTATGGTATAATTTTGTAGCACTTATATGATTTTATATCTATTTTATAAAAATATTGGTTGGGCGTGGTGTCCACCAACAAATTCAATAAGAATCAAGGTGTCCTTTCAACAACAAATTTCAACTTCTTCCAAAGTCCAAAGAAGAAGAGCGGTCACTTGCAAAGTCCAATGGCAAATTTCCCCTTTATAGTAGTATGTAGGCATGCACTGGGTTTTCGTCCAACTCTCTTTGGTTGTTGAGTTCCTGCCATTTGGAAGAACAAGGTCAGTAATTGGCCAAGTGCCATTTGGAGCAAGGCCGCACTGGCCAAGTTGGTGACGAACTAAACTGGGCGTCACTACGTGCAACTACATAAATAGCTAGCTCCCAAGCCATATCCAGTAATTGGAAGGGTGAGATCCAAAGAGATGATGCTGAGTGGTATCATGGACGCAGCGATTTTAGGAATGATGCAACAGGAACATAAGGTGAAGGTAGAATCCGTTTTGACTCTTGAGTGGCAGCTCATAAGGAACCAACTTGAGCCTGATGCCATGAAATCAACCTTCAACCTAGTCGACCGCGAGCAGTGATGATATTGTAGTGAGGAGCCGTATCAAAGCGAAGCGTTGATGGCCGCGGAAAAGCCAAATCACAAGGATGGTAGAACCGTGCAGTAGACCACAGAGACGTAGGTCCAGCTTGACTGTCAGATGGTGTTTTTTTTGTTATAGTTTGGTTTGATTCCAGACTGGAGCAGAAGTTGAAGTTTGCTTATTAATGTCGCCGTGGACTCATGGGAGAAATGAGCGCCTACCCATCTATATGTCCTATAGTGAAAACAGAATTTTAGGTTAAGCTCAGTCATTTTCTAAGGGCGGTGACGACAAAATGACAAGCAACTTTTAGTACTAATAACACTGAACAACCATGAGCAGTCATGCAAGTTTGACATGGATTGACATTTGTTTATTAGAGCAAGTTTTCTACAATATTTTGGAACAATTTGTTTTTACACAATAAATGTCTCTAATAATAATCCAAATAAAGTCTACAGTTATTGACAAAATGTCTCAAAATCATCATGGAGGTTTACCCAAACGTGTTTCAAGTAACTTAAGTGTAATAAATGATACATCTTACCAAAAGGTGACAAAAAAATAGTCGATATCATCTTACCAAAAAGAAAAAAAATAGTCGACAATATGGACATATATTTAGTTGTACAACACTATTGTATTGACTATCCATGTAACTTGGCAATAAAAAAAATGTGTTTGTGTTAGGAATTGGGTGAGCGGGCATATATATGAAAAAAAGTCAGGCTTCTGCATCTAGCCTATTCTCCACGTGTTGTGTTAAGATGCCAAAGGAACAACAATGTCGCTAAGATGGTTATCTAATGCTAGGGATCTGATTCTAGTCATATGTGACTTTGCATTGTCCGCGACCGAGCCTATCTCAAAGAAGTTATAGGTCCCTTTGGTGGAACGTGTCCACCTAGTTTTATAGGGCCTTTAGCGCAGTAATCATGCGCTACCATTGCTCACTACATTTAGCGAATCTTTCTTTCTCTATAGGGAGAATCATGCCTGTCGTTGCTCATTACATCTAACAGCGTTTCTTTCTCTCTACGTGGAGGTCCAGTAGAGAGCCATATATATCAATCTGGTTGTGGATGCCCTAGTGTAGCAAATTTAAGTGTGGTAGAATAATAGTTACGTACTAGTACACCCCGCAAAAGAAAAGTACAAGTACGACATTGAGTTAGGGTCAGAAAGGGTGTGAAGCGTTATTATATATATATATATATATATATATATATATATATATATATATATATATATATCCAAAAATAAAAGTGACTTACCAGCTCCCATATAAATAAGCACTACAGTTTCTAGTCATAATAACATATACTTGCTGTCAGTAGTAGCTAGCATCGGTAGTTGCTGGTAGTATAGAAGCGCGCTGCCAACTTTCTTGGTCATTGCAGGAAAATTTGCCAAATAATCTGAGGAGCCAAAAGTTGAAC
Source organism: Chrysopogon serrulatus (assembly GCA_015844335.1). Classification (NCBI taxonomy): domain Eukaryota; kingdom Viridiplantae; phylum Streptophyta; class Magnoliopsida; order Poales; family Poaceae; genus Chrysopogon; species Chrysopogon serrulatus. Next base: position 65,461 of record JADLZL010006760.1, on the reverse strand, counting down.
CAACAGGCTGCTGTGTGGGCTGCATGGTAGAATCGATCTGCTGTTAGGATTGGGATGCATGTGAATATGGGCCGCACTGGCAGTGTACCTCACGCAGCGGGGTTCAGGGACTTGGTTGTCATGTTAACACTTGTTCTTGTGTACAATTTGGCATGATAACCGCCAGTTGTGTGCCAGTCGATAGTGAGCAAGGCTGGAGTCACTAGTGGCACCACTGCTTCGAAGCCTAGTGCTGAGCACCCTCCGATTTTTCAGGCGGGCCCTCATGGTTCGCAGGCGCGTCTCGCAGATGAGCAAGAGATAAGAGCCAAGACGTCGGCCGCCTTCGATGGGTGCAAGGACAAATCCATGCGGATTTCGGTCGTTGCGCATGCAAAGCCAACACTCCCAAGTCCCGCTGACAGACCCTACACAAATGCTCAACATCGCACCACGGAGTCAACAACGGCGGCGCCAACAGCCTACCGATTTGTCCTACGACTGGGGCCAATTGCAGCACAAAGCCAGCCGGGTGTCCGTACGTGCAGAGTGCAGACTCCGCTTACAACTTGAAGTGCTCTATAAAGATCATCATGCGAATTCTTGCAAACAGGCTTGTAAGGAAAATAATGGAGCATATTCACATGAAACAGTATGATTTCGTTAAATCAAGAATTATTTAAAAATGTCCTAAATGGTATTTTGAATATTTATGTGCCATAAGGAGTTTGTGGTTCTCAAGCTTGATTTGATGATAATTTTGATAAAGTGGACATGGAGCATGAAGGTTTCAAACCCAAGTGGCTTAGTTGAATAAAACGAATAATATTTACCCCAGGACTTCTTATATTATGCTAAATTTAAATGGGGTTCCTAGAAAGTACTCCTGCAAGAGAGGTTTCAAATAGGGGTCCACCCTATCTCGCCTCTTCTCTTTGTTTTGACAATAGATTTTCTTCAGGCCATTTTCACCAAGGGCTAAGGATCATAATTTGGTTAAGCTTCCCAAGGGATTGGTTCTTATTTTCCAATGTTTAACATGCTGATGCTGGTCATCATGGAGAAGCCACAAACAACAAACATTGCAATCTTCACATTCCAAAAACTGGCACAATATGGACAGTGCCAAATTGACAAATACATTGATTTATTAGTATTGGAATCACAATATAACCTCAATATCATTTGCAGATTGCATTTTCTGAATCCACTCTGTATCAATTGAAAATCGTTATCGCAAGCCTAGAACATAGGGGCGAGGGATGGATTGGAGAAGAGCTGCGGCAAAGCAGGTGGGGTTCTAGTGGCTGCCCCTCCCTGCGCCATGCTGGGATAGGGAGGCAAAACGAGTAGCAACCAGCAATGGAGAATTGGCAGAGCCGTATGCATATGCCAAACAGATGAGGCTCTTTATATTGCACTGGGCTAACCTATTCTTTGATTGCTGCCGCTAGATGCCAAATTAAAGGAACGATGATGTTGCTTGGGAATCTCTTCTCCCCTCGATACTCTCTCCGTCCCCGAAAAAGAAATGATTTCTAGAACACATGCCGCCAAACTTTTAAAGTTTGACTAACTTTATTAAAAAAGTAACAATATTTATGATATAAAAATAAGCATATTATGAAAAATATATTCTATAGTAAATCTAATTATACTAATTTTATAACATAAATCTTACTATTTCTCGAAAGTTGATCAAAGTTTAAAAAATTGATTTAGGACAACTTTAGAAATCACTTCTTTCAGGACGAGGGAATAAGTGGATTCTAAGCCATGACTATTTTTTGTGACTACCTGTTCATTTGCACGTGCCTAGCTATTTTCAATGAACCATGTGACATCCTTTATCCTCTGATGTAGCAAATGTAGGTGTGGCCAATATAAAGCACTTCAAATGGTAAAGCTCTTCCCAAGCCATTTCCCATTTCCACTGAGAGAGAATAATGTCAAGATTGAGAAGGGGTCAGAGAGATGATGCATCATCGACTCAATAATTCCTGGGAATGGGATGCAATGGGAAAGGTGAAGGCAGAATGCGTTTTGACTCACCGATTGAGCACATCTTTATTCGGCTGATTGTCAAGACCAATGCAATGTTCCATCAGAGGAATACAGCCCTCCTCGAACGTTGTAAAGCTATCTTCAAGAAAGAATTGCCTCAAGTTTCTCTTAGAGCATAAGCTAGTTATAAACCCCTTTAGTCAATGGCTAGAAGCATTTGTGTAATTTTTCTTATTTTCTTCCATTCCTTCTTTGTTTCGACATGATCTACAGTTAGACTTTTAGCATGATCATTAGAGGCCAGTAGGGGGTAATCCCTCCTGTTTTCATCCAAAAAAAAAGGCCAATGTTCCAGGTCCTATTGTACAACAGCTCCAATGGTGTACATAATTCAAAGCAAACCAAGGGAAAGGCATGATCTCGTTTTTTTCTTTCTTTTTTGAAGAAATGGCTGAGCCCGCCAATCACTTCAGTGGAAAAGCAAATTTGTACAAGCGCAGAGGCATGGTTTCAGTATAGCGAACCAAACACGATGGAGACATCGACTGCTCGAGAAATCAAACCCTGCATAAAATATCAACCAGACAAGGACAGTGTGTCACCATCGCCGAAAATCAAACTGATAGTCTGTCATTGTGTCGCCAGTCGCTATGGCACGGCTTCTTCTTCTAGCACCGGAGCAAGGAGGCATGAGGGTCACGGCAGCACGGCAGGCCTTCCGGCCCAGATCTATGCAAGGATGGTCGGATCCGCCAGCGGTGTTCGCCCAGGCAAGATATGTGGCGGCAACGCTCGGGCGGTAGGCCCAGCAGGAGGTCCAGGGAGTGGAGCGGGCTTGCTGGACTTTTTAAAAGGAAAAGGTCTACTTTAGGACTCTCAATTTTCGTGGAAAGTTTGCATGTCATCCCCGAACTCCGAAACCGGCAAAATACATCCTCAACCTTTAAAACCATTCATATTAGATCTCTCGACGGTTTTCGACCGTGGTTTTGCTATAGTAAATGTGGGTTTGCTACATAACGGTAGTTTTATCCTTTTATTTTTTATTTATTTCAGTCATGGTTCTTGGGAGTGGGATGCATGGGGAACATAAGCCAAATTGTTCAGCTCGATGAGTGGGATGTCTCAATCCAATATGCTAGCAGGGCCGGGGGTGCATGGCAGGTTTCAGGCAGCTGCGGTCGCCCCCTGTTGGCATGTTGATTTCCTAGGAGGGCTGTTGTCGTTGTTTACATTTCGCAAAATACTACTGTGCAAACCATGTGTGTTTTCGGTCGCTGGTCTTGGTATCTTCGGATTACCGTGGCCAGCATAGGTTGAAACAAACTCTATTTTTGCTTAATGAAAAACATGCAATGGCACGATCGAGAAAAACAATGATTCCTAGAATACCCGGTTCTTTTATTCACAAATCTAGTATATGAAGTATATGAATACATATGTATAAATAAAGTTATATTATGTCACAAATATATGTTTCTTAGGCTACAACTTTTACCAGAATACATCATGATTGATTTAATTTGTAGTTCGTTAGTTAGTGTAGTGTTGACACAAAAACGTGACTCCGTGCCAAGCACACCGCAGTTTAAAAAGCGTGACTTCAATCGACAGCCGCAGACGGTTTGGAGATCCGAAGCGTGCAAATTTCTTTGACCTGAAAACCTGACAAGGGACAAACAAATCGTTAATACAAAATCGAACATGCCTGATGAGACCGCATAGCCCATATATACGCCCCCCGGTTACTTACAACCCAATACGCCTATAGAAGTCGCCCCACCAATCATGCATATGATTCATTCGCTAATATGAAGGTGAAACACGTAGTGCATTGATTGCCGAACATGCATGCATGAGAAGACATATTTGAACAAGTGAAAGTTAACTACGAATCGGATAACCAAGCTCGCAATACAGCCGACTCGGGGTCCATGAAGAAGGAACATACAAGTTATCACGAATAAACTAATCAAGGACTCAGATTCCGCCGCACGACACCCGATCCTATCGAAGTCTAAAAAGTTTCTAACGTGCAAGAACCCGCAACAATGTAACAATCTAGATTGATCTTATTCGGCCACGTAAAACACATGGTCTATCTATCATCATGACATGAGAAAAATATATAGCAAATAGATCTATAAAATAAAGAGCCAAACCAATCAATCTAGATTGGGCAAAAGAGTGTTACAAATAAATAAAATATTAAAGTCATGCAACACGTGATAACTTAATGAATCTACTAGATCTTGTCAAATCTAATAGAGCCGATAACTAATCCTTGAGCCAAATCCTAGCCTCGCCGCACGGCTCGCGATCTAACCAAGAACCGATAACTATCTTGCTTTGCTAGGCTATCAAGCGGGCGACCCGCCGCACGGCCATCTAGTCGAGATAAACAAAGCATAAGCTAAGACTTTTGATCATCAAGTAGACGCCCGCCGCACGGCCATCCCATCGAGACGAACAAGACTACTTGCATCAAGATCTAAATCCACCGCATGATACTAGACATGATAGCAAGGTTGCCGGTACTTTCACGGAGGTCGACGGATCGATGGCTCCTCTCGAAGAACTCGACCCACACGACGAAAAGGACTCAAACTTGGCACGGGCCGGTTGTACCGGGTTTGATTGTGTATATCTTTTACAATGGTCGAGGGTTTATATTTATACCCTGACAAATATAAGTCCTAAAATGATACGATTACAAAGATTTTTAGGTAAGCTGCAAGCCATCATCTTTATTCTTCTCGAATTGTCATGTTTCCTTCCTTCAAAGTCGGCCACCTTGCTTCCCCGAACAGAGTCACTGCATTTTGAAGATAACCGAACGCTGCTATCGCCTTGCCGAACCACCCGAGTCACCGCATATATGTTTGCCGAATAGCTCAAGATTAGCCGACCGCGCACGTATTTGCCGAACGCTACTGAATCCCTGCTCTCTCATAGCCTTTGCCGAATCGCCCACCTGCCATTGACCCTTACCAAAATCCAAAGCGTTAACATGTAGATCGTAGTGCTTTGCAAAAATTATGGATAAATTGAATGATTTGAAGACTTGGTGGGATAGCTCATCAAAGATAATGAAGGTAGAATAAGGAATTTAGAAACCACATAATGCCACAGCAGGTTATTGTCGGTAGTGAAAGGTCAAAATCCATACATTGTTTCAGTTGAGCCAGTTACTATTGAGAAATTTTGCTGCCTAGCTAAGCCTACACCTTTTAGTTTATTCTTGTTGAAACAAGACCTCAACAATTATATTGTCTAGTACTAATAGTATCTACTAGTTTTCAGCTCAGAGAATCCTTCCTTAAGAATTGTGTGAAGGATAATTTGAGAAATATAAGATGTAGAATCAATATTATTTGAATGGTTGATTGACCTTGGTTTTCGGTTTTATATGGTGGCTGTCACCAAGGACCAGCCTATGTTTAGCCAGAGTGTAAAGCTGAATAGGAGAAAATAAAATTGTTGGTTTACTAGAACTTCCTCTGCTTTGTTGATCTTTTATAGCTTTTGATGACGGCCGGTCGAATAAAGTCATTACCGAAAAGAATATAATAATTACGGCCGGCCGTAATTTAGTGTTTCCGCACGGCAACACTATTTTTGGCAAAAACTGCAATTATTATATTCTTTTTTCGGCAAGGATGCTAATCTCGCGCGTACGGAAGAAAACTTCCCCGCTGACTTGCGCGCCCAGCCCAGAACACGGTTATATTACAGGAAAAAGGCAAATCAGGCCCACATATATGCTTTTTAGGTACGGTATGCATCCGTTCAAAAAAAAGGCACATACAGTAAGCTTCTCTTAAAGAGACCATCCCATTGCAGAACAAATTTTGTGTCCGTAGTTTTCTAGAGCAACACTATATATCTGGTCCCTGGTAAAAAACACACATTTGCACAATTTCTAGCAACAGTATACATCTAGTCCCTAGAAAGCACACATTTGTGCAGTTTCTGTGTACATGGCTTGCATCTTACATCTCTATACATGACCTGCATCCTGCATGTTAAAAAAAGATAGCATGTATCATAAATTTGTTTAATCCGATAGCACAAACGTTATGGGCTTGAATAACCCTCTCAAGAGCCAACAGATGCAACTGACCTAATAGGATGTGCCTATTGTGTTTAAAGTTAGGCTATAGTGGATTGCATTTTCTTAGGCAGTTTAAGTGTCACTCATTAGGCAACAATATCGCCATAAATAAGCAATTTATGTATTCTCAAAAAGAAATTATAGTGTTTGTGTTCATTTATAACCCACAACCCTGCCTGTTTTATTTTAAAAACTACTGAGCCTTCTTTTTTCATTTTTTATGCATTGCACATGCTTGGGTAATAGGCAAAAAATACAAATCAAATGGAGAATGAAAAATCAAAGAGGGACCAAATGCCTTACCTCCATGCACGATGCCATAACCTCCCCCTCTCGGTAAAAAATAACTAGGTTCAAAATGAAGCTGCTTTTATCTTGAAGCTAATGCCATACTTGGTGATGTTCACACAGGGATATTTCTGAAATCCCAATGCATATAGCAAGAAGCAAAAACATTACAGTTAATGTCTACGATAAGACAATATAACAAGGACAACTAGCTCAACAATATATGACATCTAGTATTTTCATGTATACATAGAAATCAGAAACTCACATGAAGCTTAATATGAGGTTGCTATAGTGGGTTGCATTTTCTTAAGCAATTTAAGTGTCATTGCTTAGGCAACAATGTCTTCCTAAATAGACAATTTATTTATTCTGAAAAAAGCAAGTACAGTGTCTGTGTTCATTTGCAACCCACAGCCCCAGCCCCCACCCCCGGTGTAGAGAACTACTGCTTGACTCACTCACCAATTAATCGTGTGTGTCATTTATCGACTGTCAATCGATCTGAGGGTGACCCTAACTTTCTATGCACAGAGAAATCTGAGAAATATTTTTTTTCTTATTTTAGTACACCAAATAAATGAACAAATGTGCCCTAAATGTATGTCTGCAATGGAAAAGAGTGGTACTCATATATTGCCTCTTAGCCCACTATCTGGGTACAAAAATGACCAAGGATGCCTATTATGGCCACTTTATTTAAAAAAGCAGGACTTTCATCTGTTAGGCACAATAGTGATTGGCATTAAGCAATAATATTGTTACAAATTACACAAAACAGTTTAGTTGATAAAGCAATAATTAATAGTGTGGTTGACAAACCACATGGCATAAAGCCGTTTGTTATTAACTTTTGAGAGACTATTACAAAGCATGATCTGTCCCTTTCAAGAAGAGGAAATGCAACAGCTCAGAAACATAGAGATCTCACCTGCTTTCCAATACTTGATCATATGCACAATCCGTCGCTTCATTGTGAGGACAAAAGAGCACAATACTATAGCAGGGAAGTATTGGCTAAAAGATAGGAACATCGAATACAGAGAGAAGGTTATGACAAAAGCAATGCAAGATTTTTGTGATGGCATACCTAAAACAAGAACCAGTTGGTTTAAAACATACTTTTTAGGCTGAAAAGGGTGATTGCAACGTGATAAATAACTAGGCTGAGACACAAGTACTTGTATAATGCCCAAAAAATATCTAATTGCTAATTATTTAGCTCTAAATACTGATTATTGACACCATAAAACCAAAAACACTAGCTACATTTTCTTAGGCAATTTAAGTTTTATTCATTAGGCAACATTGTCTTCCCTAAATTAAGCAATTTATGTATTCTGGAAAGGCAAGTATAGTGTCAGCTGAGTCCTTCAGTGTGAACAGTACTCAATGATCTTAATCAACTGCATGCATCTACAAAAGGGGAATCACCAAATTACCATTCGATCGTTCAGTCACACACTTAATTAATAAGCACCGAACATTGTGCCCTTAAATACCAATATACGTATTACAAAGCTACATATACAACAACAAATGAAATCGTAAAAATCAAAATTAAAAATAAAATCACTAGATCACAAATGAACATTCAAAAAACAAAAAATAGAATATGATCTATATATAACATTCTCACCTAACTGTCAATTTGTCACTGAAGAAGGATTGGGAGTGGGAGCAACCGAGCACGCGAGGCAGGATCAGGCAGCCAGGATCAGGGGAAGGGCCAGCGGAGGGCTAAAGGGGCTGCTGGCCAGCTGGCTGGCCTAGTCCCTGGCACAGCCACACAGGTGGCCTGGGGTGCTCCGCTTCAGCCCTGTGACCATGGACAAGGTGGGAGGAATCAAAATCTACAGCAAATCAACATCAAATTGAATCGATTAAGCGACAGCGACTTGCCTCACAGCACTTCAACGCTGAACGAGGCCGCAGGGAAGTACATGTGGAGGAAAAAAAATGCATGAGTAGAGATAAGTACCATGTGGAGGGGGCATCTATTTTAGTATTTCATCACCAGCGAGGTTTCAGAAACTATGAAATCCTAAAAAAAAAAAAATCATGGTAATATACATTCACAATGCAATGACAGTAACTTTATTATCCCCGAAAAAGAACAATTCACATAGCTAAAGGAGCATAATGAAAGTAAAACAGATCCCATGATGAACCCAATAGGGGACTTTCTCAGTTTGACAGAAAAACAGCAGCGTTCATTTTCAATTTACACACATTGGCTATTGGTCCACTCAAATACCTGATATCCTAAAGTTCATCTAACAAATATTGAGGCACTACCAAGATATTCTAAACATAAATACTGGCTATTGCATCCTTGAGATACCTGCTTCCAATGTATCACTGACCTATGCAAATGAACACATACAGAAATACTAGCTTCCACTCTGAATAAGTAGTACATGGCAGACCAATGAACAACAAATGAACTGAATAAATATTTTTCTGTGAACTTCCAAATAATTAGTATAGATCAATGTTCTTACGGCGGTATTGCATCCTGTGTGTCTTGGGGGTATGCCTTGTCACCTAGGCATTGCCTTGAGAACACTGCCATAGCAAATATATGGTCACTTGTAAATGGTAACCAGAAATTACAAAGGGAAAAAATAATGAATGGAACTGGATTTCTAAAGATATAATCCCGAGAGGAAAATCACAGTACACATCCCTGTATCTATTTTCTAGCATGAAGATTTCGCTCTAAACACTGGAAGTTGAAAGAACAGCTCATTCCCATTACAAATTGAATGGTTACTATGGAACCGATTAACATACTATGAGCAAACACTCCTCTGCAATAACAAAATTGAACAACCACGAATCCAAAGACGAGCGAAACCGCCGGCCGCATCACCAGACCATCTCCAATCATAGGGAGAGGGGAATACAAAAACACAAGAGGGGCAGGGGGAGGAAAACACATGCAGACCTGGAAGAGGATGGAGAGCACGATGAGGCTCCACACGGCGCGTCGTGAGAACCGGCGCATCCACGCGTGCTCCGGGCCCTGGATCTAGGTCGCCCATCCATGGATGCAGCGCCGCTGCCCATGGCGCTGTGAAGGCGGCGGTGCACGGAGGCGGCGGCGGGGAGCGGAAAGGGGTTCTCCAACGTGAGGAGGACCACCTCGTCGACCACCACGAGGAGACCTTTGTCGGTGTAGCTCGCATCGGCGTCCCAGGCACCCCGAGTCAGCGCTAGGGGAGCGAGTCCACTGGAGCAGGCGCGTCTTCGCAAGGGCGAGCCGCTCCTCCTCCGCCTGGATCCACGACAGCGCGGGGAGAGAAAGAGACGGGGGAGTGGACGACGGGCAACCGCGCGAGGAGGAGGAGAGGGGAGCAAGAATGGAAAATGGCGCGTATCGTGCGAGGAGAGAGATGGGGGAGGAGTGGAAGACGGTCGGGTGGGCGGCCGAGCGAAGCGATAAGGCGGGGGGCGGCCGTGCGAAGCGATAAAATGACGGCCGGCCGAAATAAAGTCATTACCCTTTTATATACACTTTTTGTTCTTTTTATGGCTTATTATCTGACTTGTCATGTTTCCAACTTCTATTACATATCCACAATTCCTTGGATATATTTATCTTGTGTTAAGACAGTGATGCAGCCAATTTTCATTCAACTCTTTTGTTGTTGAGCTACTGCCACTTACACCAAGGTCAGTAATTGGCCAAGTTGGTTGGTGAAGGACTAAACTCACGGTCACTACGTGTACAGAAATAGCTAGATTCTCCATTGTGGCAATATAAAGCACTTCAAATTGTAAAGCCTCCTCTGATTCCAAGCCATTTCCCATTTTCACTGGGAGAAAAATGCGGAAGGTTGAGATGGGGCAGAGAGATGATGCTGAGTGGCATCATCGGCTCAATAATTCCTGAGAATGGGATGCAATGGGAAAAGGTGAAGGTGGCAGAATGTGTTTTGACCCACGAAAAATGGCTAACAGGGAACCAGCTTCAGCTGTTGTCCTGGTGCTGTGAACTCAGTCTGAGCGATTGATCTCAAGTGAGCAGCGATAGCGATGCTGTTTTTAGAGCAGCTCCAGTGGTGTACATATCATTCAAAGCGAACAGAACACCATGGAGAAATCGAGTGCACAAGAAATCAGACACCGTGAGGTCCAGCCTGTGTGCCGGTTGTTTGCTGCTTGCAGAAATGATCGAAGGTGGCAATGCAGGTCTGGAACTAAATTCCACGTAATCCAACCAGTCTGGTTCGATTTGGGACTGGATCTGCCCTATATATGGCCATGCAGCCCGTGGGCGCGGCCCGGCATGAGGCCAGGCAGTTGGCCCGGCACGAGGCACGGCACGGCAAGTCACGGGCCCGTGCCGCCCGGCCGGGGCGTGCCGTGCACAGGCCACCACCCAGGCACGAGGCACGGCACGGCACGGCCCGGTAAAGTTGGCCCGGTGGCGGCCCGGCACGCTATTCCCACCAGCCACCAAGCACCAGCCCAAGAGACCACCAAGGCATCCCTCTACCAGCCCACCAAAGAGGAGGGAGCCTAAATCCCCCCACCCCATACGCACTCACGCACGGACGCACCCTCTCTCGGTCTCTCACTCTCTCACCGGCGGCGGCCGGTACCTTTCCTTGCCGCTATGCCGGCCTTCGCCCCTTCCCCGTCAGAATCGGCAATGGCCCATCCACTTCCCCACATCGCGCCGCCAGCTGGCCCCCCGAACCCTTCCACCGTGGCGTCGTCTCATTCGTAGCCGGGCCGGAGCAACGCCGCTGCCGCCGCGCATGGCCGTGGCCGTTGCCGCTTGCCGGGCTCGCGTGGCCGGGTACCGTGGCCGAAGCCGCGCCGCCCGCGCGCTGCCTTTGGAAGGGCTACGCCGCCGGCCGGGAGGCCTTTGACGGTTAACGCCGGCCGCCATGGCTCGAGCCCGCCAGGGCGCGGCTGGGGGATTGGGATGCGCGTGGCGCTGCTCGGGCGCGAAAGCACGGGCAAGTCGACCCCGGCCTCGAATGAAAGAAGCGGCGGCGCGGGGCGCTACCGGGCCACGCCGCCGCCTGTGTGCTTGGCGGTACGGCGTACGCCGTGTTTTCGACTGCCTGACGGCCGCATGGGTTGCGTTTGGGCCGATGCTCGCACGGCACGGGTAGGCACGCAAGACGGGGTGCACGGGCTCCCGTGAGGCACGACGTGCCGCCGTACGGGCACGGCACGCCGGGTCGCTGGCCGGGCCGCACGGCCCGGTGGCCATCTATAATCTGCCCTGTGTAAAAGCTAGCTTATATTCTTTACTTTTGAGAGAGGATGAATCTGGAAGTTTATTCCATTATCTAAATTAAAAAGCTTATGTTCTTTAATATTTCACTTGTGCTGCTATTTGCTCCCAATGTTGTTGTCCATCAAGATATGAGTCGTGCTGCTATTTTTGCTCTTGTTGTTAGATTTAATTTGGACTTGGCACATTTTTTAATTCAATTAAATCAAATAAATTCTAATGTTCATATTAAATGCTAGGTGCAATATAGTCTCACTCCCGCATACAATTTTTTTTTGCTTAAACATTGACTCAACTTAAATAGGTGGAATATGTATGCAGTTGTTGTCAAGTTGAGAGAGAAGAAGGCTATGCATGAGTCATAGCGAGGCGTGAGCATGGCTTGGACCAGACCACACCACGAGATGATGTGGTGTGGGCGTTGACTCCTCTGGGCGTTGGCACAATGTGGACAATGTCAAATTGACAAATACATTTTTAGTTATCTAATTTAGTATTGATTCACAATATAATATCAATTTCAATCACTACAGATTACATTATCTAAATACCACTCTATTTACAGATGGAACAACATTTTGTAGCTTTGAAGATTGGGTAATTTTGTCAAGAGTGGTTGGTGTTGTCCTCAGGAGTCAGGGAATGCTCGCCAACTGTATCTTATGGGTGCAAGGTGGATGAGCAGGGGCACGGAAACCGTTATTGCAAACCTGGAGTGGAACTCCATACTAGGTGGCAATGGAGCTCCCACGCGGCAAAGGACATAGGGGCGAGAGGGGCTGGAGGAGACAGGAGAGCAGCGGCAAAGGGGATTTTCTTGCATACATGCTCCTCCTGGGCGGCTGGTGCCATGCCGGGAGAAGAGGTGAGTGGCAACCAGCAACGGATGACCAAAATGGAGACATGGCCAAGCGGTCTGCATATGTGCCAAACAGACCAGGCTTCATATCATGCATCTGGGCCATAACCTATTCCTCGTGTGCTACCATTAGATGCCAAAGGAACGACGATTTGTTGTTCATTTGCAAGTTCATGTTTTCAATGAACCATGTGCCATTCTTTATCCTCTAATGTAGCAAATGTAGGTGTGGTAGATCATAATAGCTAAGTACTGCAACATTGAATTAGGGCAGAAACCAGTGTGTGAAGCATTTTTATAGATATCCGCCAAAAAATGTTACTGACCATCGCGATTATAAATAAATGTATCGCTTCGATCGTGGGTGATCGGTGGTTGGGACTTGGGAACCACCACTAATTGTAGCTAATAAATAGACCTGAAGTTCGATCTCCTTTGCCCATGGGCTTCAGCTTTTAAAGGAGCCTGTAAACTACTACCATACATGAAAACAAGTAGTTTGCATGGTTTGTAGTGGATGGAACAGAGAAGCCTGCTAAGTACTAGTATAAGAAAGATTGAGTTGGTGGTGTTTGTATTGTAAGTCATGATTCTTGGGAGTGGGATGCGTAGGGAACATAAGCCGAACTGACTACATATTCTAGTTGTACTGGATTTTGGTAATCTTATTTAGGATGTATTTGGCTGGGCTATGAGGCATAGCAAAGCTATTGTAACCGATGAGGCATGGAAAAGTTGCTATCTCTTGAGCTGTGAGCGGCTGGAAATCGATCTTTTGGTTGAAATGGATGTGAAACGGTAGATTTTGTAAGAAATGTTTGTAATGTCCTTCAAGAACTAAAGACTATGCAAATTGATCAAAGAAACGGTGTTTTTCACAGATTCACACGTAAATGGCTACAATTTTGGACAGAGAAACTTGATTTAAAAAATATTTTCATATCACAAATTATAAAATTATGTATAAATAAAAATGAAGTGCTGTGGGGATCTCCCCACAGTTTTTGCCTTAAAAAAATTATGTTTGCACTTAGAGTGAACACACCAGACAAAAGCTTCGTGTAGGGAAAAAGAACCCAAGGTAGGTATATCTTAATTTCTATCTTAAGTATATCATTGAGTAGTACCATAACAATCAAATAATACGGGAGATGTGTTTGTACTACCCTTTTACAACATCGTTTTTTGCACATAGAAAAATATAATTCAACAGATCAACTAGGACAACGCCGAGGAACAGGCCAACGGATTCTGGACGCCGAAGGACAATCTGCATCGGCACCTGGGACCGCACGGGATCGCATCAAACAGGGGGCTTGCGCCATTGATCTGGCCGGACTCAATCATGCCCATCAACTGGGTCCAGCGAACGAGCAGCCAAAAGCCACGGGTGGTGATGCAAGGGTAATCGCGGCTCTACGCGTCGTGGTGTGGCATGCAGCCTAGAGGAGCGCCGCCACTGGCCCAGAGTAAAACCGCCGCCGCTAACCTGCGTGTGTGTCGACATGGAGGGGAGGCGCCAGAGTGTTGGAATAGAGACGGGTAGGAACCAAGACGGAAATTATAATTTCTGATTTTCGAAAATCGTTTTTGAGTTTTTTCTGATTTTTAGGCCTAAACGGAAACGATAGCAGACTAGAAAGAGAAGCGAAAACTGTTTTATCCTCTTCCAATGGTTTTCGAAGATTGCCATATTTAGTCGGTAATTTATCGTGGGTAGTTGCCGATACAAACCGTATTTAGTTGGTAATTTACTGTGGGTAGCTACCGATTCAAAAGCCCTAAATCCTAATTTATTCATAGACTATACAATATATACAGCGCCAAAAAAAAAATACTCAAAATAAACCTAAACTTGGTACTACATCATTATGGTTGATGCAAAGAACGAAGTTATAGACATCGCGACCCCTCTCTTGCATGCTCTCATCTTCACAAATCTTTGTACCCTATGACCCTGCCCAATCACTACTGGGCGCATGTGCGCCGCTAACCCAAGCAAACGCACGCGATGACCCACGTCGGAAATGAGGAAGAAGCAGGGGTGGGGGCAGGAGCAGCGGGCGGAGCGGCCACCAGGGTTGGTGGACAAGGAAGTGCCGGCGACAGAAGTGGTGGTTACGGAGTTAGGGTTGGAGCTCGTGCCCCAGGCCATAGGTTGCCGGCCGGCCGACCCGCGGGCGGCGGCCGCAACACAACAGGGTGGTGGTGGCTAGTTGGTCGGGCGATGAGCTCGGCGGTGGCAAAGGCGGTCAAGCGAGCGAACTAGGACAGCTGGATGAGCAGGGTAGGCGACGGCGGCTTGCTTCGGCGAAGTTAGGATGGGTGGGTTCATCCAGCGGGGACGGTTGGCGGGTGGTGAGGTCGCAGACGGCTTAGACGGTGGTGGAGGTGGACGGGGGAAGGGGGTCGTGAGAAAGAAAAAGAACTGGAGGAGCGGGGGCATGTGCGTTGTGATCGCGCCAGGTAAGAGGGCCGATGACAACCCTTTCATGGTTCATAGACCCTTCTTATCCTCATCTATCAGCAGAGCACTGTCCTCTCGTTCTAGCTCCCTTGATCGCTGATGGAAAAGGCAGTTCTGGTTCTACACTAGTTTCAAGTCGAGAGTAAATATACATATATAGAAGCTGAGTGTGTTTGATGCACAGGCAAGGTAGGATATTTGTGGCTGGGTGTTGATGCGCTAAGCACCTGAGCCACCCAATGCCGGTGAGGGTGAGCATGTGTTATTCAACTTTCCTGTGCTTTGCATCGTTTAATATGAAAGTACAAGTAGATGTACGCTTGCCATACTTACAGCAGTCAAAATGCATCTTCTGCAAGCTGGGACTTGGGAAGCATTGGGCAATCCTGCCTGTTCCTTGGTTATGATCCAGTGGGTCTCTGCGGTTGACTGTGAACGGATTGTCTCAACGGTGTAGCAATTCCGGGCGTCGACTTGTGAGTCTCCCGGTTTCGAGAGACACAATCAAGGAATTCCTGAGCGTTCACTTGCGAGTCGATGACCCTTGCATTTGGAGATCAGTACCGTGACGTACGTAGACCTTGACGTCGACTGTGCTTTGGCCAAGTCTGCTACATGAGGCCATGGGGACACATTACAAGCCAGCTAGCAGCATGGCATTCGTACAAGCTTTGATTAGCAGCTGCACGCAGCCACTCTTGATAACTGTTGCACCTATTCACGACTTATATAGTTCTGCTTCTGCAATTGGTTGGCATTACAATTTTCATCTAGTGATAATAGGGACCTTGCTGCTTCGTAGATGTGTGAAATGAGCTCCACATAAGTTCCCACATATAACAAATTAGCTGCAGAAGCCATGTCTTTTGAACAGTTACAACCTATTATTCCACCATAGATTGAATTCGGCTGCAGTCACCATGTATAACAACCTGATACAAACTCCAGCAATGTAGCAGTTCTTTTAATTAAAACAGAGGACTAACTATGGTATGATAAAATCTGGCGTTTTCTCAAGAAGATAGTCTCATTTCTAATGCATATATACACTATTTTCTGCCCATTACTCAATCTAACATGCATGCAAGCACACATTTAGGGCAGCATGGAGATGGAAGGCTCCCTTATTATTATAACTCGAAAGGAGGTTGAAAATTGCAAGCTGTTATGGAGTCGATGATCCATGTGCGGTGCTCACAAAGTCACAACTTCAGAGGCACAGGCCAGAGCCCAAGCATCAGCTTGGCTAGCTACGACTAGACCAGTACTGATGGCTGATGCCATCCCTTGATCTTGGTTTTGCCATGTCTTGATTCTCAGTGATGTAGGCGATGAGGACGATGGAGCTGTCGTCAAGCAAGTTCTGCTGATTTCTTGACACAGGCCCTCTGCGCAGGCAGGACACTCCCACCGGCTGCCCCGTCTTATAGGGATTCATCTGCACAGCTACCACAACGGGGTGGTGGCGCAGTTGGCTAGCGCGTAGGTCTCATAGCTGTTGAGTTATCCTGAGGTCGAGAGTTCGAGCCTCTCTCACCCCAAATTAATTTGGCCGGATCGGTGATGAAACGCTCAGTGACACATGGGTCGTCACGACTTATCATCTTCCCAGATGATACGAGAGCACCTCTGAGTTCCGGCCCAATTTTTTAATTTTTTTTCTTCAAACGCTCTATGACAGCATGTGAAAAATACTCTAACATTAAAAGCCTAGTACTACTACTACTACTTATTTATTATGGTTGATTGATTGATGCATGAAGTGATGTTATTGGACACCCCATCCCCACTCTTGCTTTGCTCTCGTCTTCACAGATCTGGTTGTATCCACATATAAAAGGGCATGTAGGTGTAAGCCTACCGCACTTCGAATGGCTGGGCGACGCCACATGCAACTGAAAGAACTATAGAACCGGATCCTCGCCCTCCTCTTCCATTGCCTAATTATTGGGGGAGGACGAGATAGAAGCCTAGAATGGGGATGAGAGTGATCAGAGCTGGTCTGCTGAGAGATCAAAAAAGAAAAAAGAAGAAGAACAAGAGCTGGTCTGCTGATTGAGATGTAGATGGTGTGTAGCATAATTAACCATGAAAAAGGAATCCACAACTTAGTGTTATGCGTCTGTGCACGTCGCCTGACACTGGGAACTATTATTCTGCTCGAATTGTTATTCTGAGTTGTTGATAGCATCAGTAGTCCAGCATTTGTTATTACATTCTGAATTAATTATTATCCGTTAGCTTGATCATTAGGGCGTCTCAATGGTCTTCAAATAGCTAGTCTATGAGGAATTCTATTGGCTATCAAGACATCTTTTCAAATAGCTAGCTAGATAAGACATAGAAATAAGAAAATATAAACACTATAGTGGAGAGTTATGTGAGAGAGATATTTCTAGAAGATTGTGCTAGACTAGCTATTTAGAAGTCGCTAACTATTTAGAAGTCGCTAACTATTTGATCTCTCTCCTTAACAGCCAATGGAAGCGTTACTTTTTTATTATTTTTATGTCTCATCTAGCTAGCTATTTACAAAGATGCTTTGATAGCCAATAAAATTCCTTCGAGACTAGCTATTTGAGGACCATTGGAGAGGCCCTTAGCATCAGTACTCCAGCATTAGTAACTAGTTACCTGACACTGGGAACTACGTATTATTCTGCTCGAATTGTTGATAGCTAATTTGGACCAGGTCTCTCTGAATTTGGGAACTATTAAGAACTAATATTCTGCTCAAGAACTTTTTTTTTTTTTTGGTTGTAGAGAGTTGAAAAGAAAACAGATTTAGGCGAGACTTTACTCCATATATTTTTAACTACTGTTACTGCTTTGTTCTCCTAAAACTTTGCTACTTTTTCTTCGAATGAGTACTCTTTTCGAATTTACAACTTTGCTACTTTGAATGTCGCACACTACCGATCCACGGTAGACAGTAGCTTTAAATTTTGATACGACTTAAATACAGAATAAATATGGTATCACATTTATATGGCATTCCTCATGCATACTCGTTTTCTTGTCTTATAAATAAATAGGTAGCTTCTTCATCAACAGTATATATATTTGGCTGAGAGAGGAGTATAGGGAGATGAGATGGACAAGGAGAATAATGTAATAGGAGATGCATGACAAGCGGCACAACGGGTTAAGAAGTTTTGGGGATGGGATGCAATAGGAGTTTTAGGTGAAGATCCAGTGCGCAAGAGAGCAGATCAGAACTTCCCAGTGAAAAGAAAATGAGCTAGTTGTAAAACCTCCTCTGATCTCAGATGTCTACATAACAGTTCTCGACCAAGGAGTTAATTGACTCCATGTCTCCATCCCAGTTCCTTTGGTAGCACCTCCGGTCTCTTCACCAGGAGGGCTGCGCGTCAGTCGGATGGTAAAGGACGACAACCTTGTGCTGCAGTGCGCTGATGAGTGAGAGGCTGGCAGTGGAGAGCATAGCAAGAGCAACAAAGGAAGAGGTGCAAGCACGGGATGTGCTCATGAAGAAGCTTAGGCCAATAGCCGGGGTGGCGAAGCGTGATTCTGCGTCCTTTCGTGTGCTCTAAAACGAGGGGATTGGGTGAGATTGAGGGCGAGTAGATCTCCTAGTCACAATTCCTCTTAATTTTCATGGTTAAGGGATGAAACGAAGGAGGCAAAGAGTTTCAAACAACCTTCATATCACAATTCTTGTTTTATGTTCTTCTTCTTGTACTGCGTCAAGCCAAAAACATGGAGCAATACTTCATCCAAAATGATGAACCCTTAAATATTGGTTTGTATGCAAAGAACAATTTCAGCTCCGTCCAAAAGAAATCCACCAGGTTTAAAACCAACTTGTGCAGTTTTTTTCCTCATCATGACGAGCCTGAAGGGGGGCTGAAGCGATGCCTTCAATCTTTACTAATCTGATTTCTAAAGCAAAAGCGATCTGGCTGTTCTGGCATTATGCGCTAAAAGCCAAGCCCCGTCCCGTATTACACTGCAGCGGGCTCATCAAGTCATCATCAACCAAGGCTTTGTCACATGTCCATTAAACCAAGACTAGCAAGAAAAAAGATTGCCTCGTTGGTAAAAATGCATGTAGTGTTCTGCAAACTAGGAATTTGGAGGTGTCACGCAGTCGAGCTGGTCTGCTGATCGAGATGTACTCCCTCCATTGAGCTCTTAATAATTTTTCTGTGTGAGACCTTTGCTGTGTCAACAAGAACTGTTTAGCGTGACACCTCAGAACTTGGTTCAGTAATCCTTTGTGTGAAACATTGAATGAAAACCTGAGCAAAAAAATATTAAGATTTTCCAACATATATATTGGTTGGTTTTAACTTTTCATCATTGGTTTGCGTGCAAATCGAATTTGATCGGTGCTTTGATCAATATATGTTTTCGGACTGACTTGATCTAAGAGACAGTAAATAGTACAGATTAAGAGCATAGATAGCAATGATGTACACTATTGCCTTTGTGTACATTTATAGCACGGTATCAAGGGGCTGGTATCTGGAATCCATCTCTTTGTGCCTTATAAATAATGGACCCGAGCGAGTAGTGTAGAACTACAGAACTAGAACTGCGCCTTTTCCATCGGACGACCTAGGGAGAATGAGAATGGGGAGGGCAGTGATCAGAGCGATGAGGATAAGGTCTATGGACCATGGATGCCGCCCAACAGCAGTCAAAATGCATATAGACGTACTAGTGTTCTGCAAGCTGAGATTGGGAGGCATTGGGCAGTCCAGCTTGTTTCTTGGTTACGATCCAACGACTCCATAGCATTGACTCTGAACATTTCTCGAGAATCCTGTGTGGGCAACGTAAGCTTAAGCTCACCATGAATCTTCTGTCAAGTCGGCTCGTAACCAGCACGGACCCCCAGGCCTCCCTCCTTCACCACGCTCTTCACGGGGCTGAGGTTCTCATCCAGCTTGGAGAGCTTCAAGTCCAGGTATGTCTTCCGTCTCCAGAGGTGGCAGCGAAGATGGGTAAACTTCCTCTGCACAAACTCCAGGAGCAGGTCGGAGATGAGCAGGATGCAGTGCCTGCCCTCTGCGCACAAGAGCTCGAATATGTATGGCATGGGCGTCGGCGAGCGATCCAGGTACTCTTCCCCACCAAAAACAATGGGTTGACATCCCAGGGCACCTTCTGGACGGCCCGGTGAATCTCCACCACACTGGTAACTTTGAAAGTCGCCATGGAGGCGGGACTGACAGTCCTGGACTGGCGGTGATGGTTTGGTTTTGGGGAGGACGGTCTTTTGGAATAGGATAAAACATGTTCATGCATTCATTCTAGAGCATTTGATTTTCTATATCGATTGGTTTTGGTCGAATCTGAAAAGGGATTCGAATCTAATTGAAAATGCCTTTAGAAACTCTAAAAATAAAAGAAAAAGGATTTCGCTCCCCCTTCTTGGCATTTGGCCTGTTGGCCCACTCCCTCCCTCTTTGCACACAGCCCAGGACGCCGGAACCAGCCTCTGCCCGATCACGACCACGACCACGTCTAGCTAGCAGCAGTACAAGCAAGGAGGACAGAGGAGGCAGCAACGTACCCTAACCTAGGGTTTTCTTTCCTCTGGCGGCGTCGCCACCAGAGTCCACAATTCACGGCCGATCGGCGTTGCTCCAATGGCATCGGCTCGGGAGATTACTGCGATCTGGGGAGGACAAATCTTACGAGCGGTGACGAAGGAAGAATGGCCGACCAGAAGGGGAAGGAGACGGTTGACGGCATGGAGGAGGTTAGGGCTGAGCGGTCGCTGGCGGAACGACTTGGAGGGCTCAACTTGCAAGGAGAGGAGGAGGAGGATCTGGATTTCTCCAAGGAATTCGATGAATTGGTTAGAGAGGTTCGCTGGCTAGCCCTCTTTAGGGTTCACACGACGAAACCCTTCAGCCATGCCGCCTTGTTCAGTGCCATGAGGAACGCATGGTCGGCAGCAAAGGAGGTCACGTTCAAGGTCATGGAACCGAATTTGTTTCTAGTCCAGCTCCATTGTTTGGGCGACTAGACAAGGGTGATGGAGGGTAGGCCATGGTTGTTCAGAGGAGCAGCGATTGTTATGGAGGAATATGATGGTTTTTCAAATGTGAAAAACTACAATCTTGACAGATACCAGTGCGGGCCAATCCAGCAAATCCCGCAGGGCTTGATGAAGAAGAGGGCTTTGGCGAGAAAAGTAGCCATGAAAGTAGGCGAGCTGATCACAGTGGTGGTGAGCGAAGGCAAGATAAACCTGACCCCGTATCTACGGGCAAGGGTCTGGCTTATGTTGGATTAGCCCTTGGTACGGGTGGTGCCGATTACTTTGAAGGAAAGGATGGTGTACCTAGTGCAGTATGAAAAGCTGCCCGAGTTTTGCTTCCATCATGGACTGATTGGTCATGAAGTGACGGAGTGCGGGGATGGCGTGCATGACAGATACTTGTGTGAATGGGGAGACTGGCTTCGAGTACCTCTAGCACTATTTGCATCGAATAGGGAGGATGGCAGAGGTGGTCGAGGAAGAGGACGTGGGAGAGGTCGTGGCCGTGGAGGGGGTCGCGGTGAGTGGGAGGAGGAAGAAACAGATGACATAGATATGACAGAGGTGGATGGGAAGGTGGATGAGAATGAGACAAAGACAAGAAGGGATGCCACAGTGGATGGGGAATTTGGCCGTGTAGCTCAATAGGTCAATCTGTTGCAGAATAATCCACATCATGATGCTAAGATAAGTCCTATTAAGGAGCAGGAGAAGAAAAGAGCAAGAACAGCAGGGGAGATGGAAGATGGAACAAGCAACACAACTATTAGATTGGCGCTCTCCTTCGAGGAGAGTGACCGGGAGCAATGAGGATCCTAGGTTGGAACTGCCGCGGGCTCGCAAGTGCCCGGGCAGTGCCAGGCTTTCGATATCCGTAAGCGCGAGAAGCCGGATGTGTTTTTTCTGTCTCAAAACACACCTGGATAATGCAAAGGTAGAAAGTCTGAGAAGGAAATTGAGCTGTGATCATTACTTGATTCATGAAAGTGATGGTCGTAGTGGTGGTTCGTTGTTGCTCTAGAGGAAAGACGTCCAAGTGCAGGTCCAGGAGATCAATAAATACTTCATTGATGTCCTAATCAATGATGGTAGGGAGTGGAGGCTTACTGGAATATATGGGGAACCAGTATGGGAGCAGAAGGAAAGAACTTGGGAAGCTATGCGGCATCTCAATGCCCAGATGAACAAACCTTGGCTGGTTACTGGTGATTTTAATGAGATTCTTTATCATCATGAGAAGGAAGGAGAAAGGCCAAGAGAGCAGCGATATCTGCAGGCGTTCAATGATGCTCTATCTGACTGTTCTCTTTATGATATGGGTTTTGAGGGAGATATGTTCACTTGGCAACGGGGAAAAATAAGGGAAAGACTAGACTGAGGTGTAACAAATGCTGGCTGGTCAGACTTGTTTCCTAATGCACGGTTGAGGAATGTGGAGATGACAAAATCCGACCACCGTCCGCTTGTTGTGGATACGGTAGTTGTTGATGTACATGCCAATGCAAATCGGAGTTCTACGAGGAGATTTGAAGCACATTGGCTTAAGGAGGAGACGGTGGAGGAGATGGTGAAAGCGGCTTGGGCACGAGCGGCGGCTAGAGGACAGGGGCCAACGTTCATGTAAAAAACAGCACAGGTTCATGAGGAAATTCATTGCTGGGATTGGGAAGTGCTCAAAGGCCCGACGAACAGAATTCGTAATCTGCAGAAAGATCTTGAGAGATTACGTAGAGGGTCTCTGACAAATGAAAGTCTAGCAGAACAGAAGGAGTTGCTAGTTCGCATTGAACTCCTGATGGAACAGGAGGAGTTGACATGGGTGCAAAGAGCGCGAGCAAACCGGTTAAAGCATGGAGATTGTAATACTAAATTCTTTCAACAGTTTGCTTCATTCAGAAGGAAGAAAAATAACCTCACAAGTCTGGTTGATGACCAGGGGAGCCGACATGAGGATGGCGACAGTATGTGTGCGTTGGTCCGAATTATTTCACCAACCTGTTCCAATCAAGGTCCCATTTGTGGAGCGATCGGTTTTGGAAACCGTAAAGAAAAAAGTATCGATGACATGAATAAATATTTGATGGAGCCGTTTACACGAGAAGAAGTCAAGAAGGCTCTGTTTGCGATTAGTGATCTAAAAGCACCAGGACCAGATGGCCTGCACGCTATTTTCTATAAAAGATTCTGGAACATGTTGGGAGATGATCTAGTGAAGGAGGTCCTAGAGGCAGTAAACACGGCTACAATTCCAGAGGGATGGAATAATACCACCATCGTCATGATACCCAAGGTAGAGAATCCTAACAGAGTGGCGCAATTCCGTCCAATTAGCTTATGCAACGTCGTTTATAAGGTGATTTCTAAAATGCTCTCCAATAGATTGAGATCTATTCTCCCGGATATTATCGGTATACATCAAAGTCCATTTGTACCTGGAAGACTCATTTCCGATAACATCTTGATTGCGTATGAATGTATCCATGCAATTAAACGGAAGAAGGGGAAGAATGGATTATGTGCTGTTAAATTAGACATGCACAAAGCTTACGATAGGGTGGAGTGGGTGTTTCTTGAGAAAATAATGTTGAAGCTGGGTTTTGATGCAAGATGGGTGAGACTTATAATGGTTTGTGTGTCTTCTGTGAAGTACTCGGTCAGATTTAATTCGATGGAGACCGAGTCCTTCACTCCAACTAGGGGCATTTGACAAGGAGACCCACTATTTCATATTTGTTTTTAATGGTTGCAGAAGGTCTCTCTTGTCTGATCCAGAAAGCTGAAGAGAGGGGTGAGCTAAAAGGGATCAAAGTATGTAGAGGAGCTCCGACAGTCTCCCATCTTTTATTTGCTGATGACTCCTTAATCTCGATGCAAGCTAACAAGAAAAATGCAGAATGTTTGAAGGGAATTCTGGACTCTTATTGCCAAAGTTCAGGTCAGGCGTTGAGTGAAAATAAATCAAGCATATTCTTTTCTAAAAATACAGTACCTGAGGTGAAAGGGGAGGTTACTGGTGTGCTTTGAGTATCATTAATGAAGCTCTTAATGACACATATTTGGGGTTGCCTGCAATGGTGGGCGTTGATAGAAGCGATTGCTTTAGACACCTAATTGACAGAATAAGCCAGAGAATTAATGGGTGGAAGGAGAAGTAGTTGAGTTCAGGGGGAAAGGAGGTCCTGATCAAATCTATTGCTCAAGCCGTGCCAACATATGCGATGATGGTATTTAAAATCCCGAAAAAATCTGCAAAGGGATGACTGATGCCATATCACAGTATTGGCGGGGTGACGACGATGGAAAGAGGATGATCCATTGGCAAGCTTGGTGGAAATTATGTGAACCAAAGAGTAGAGGAGGTATGGGTTTCAGGGACTTCCAAAGTTTTAATCTCGCTTTACTTGCAAAACAGGTGTGGAGGCTTCTTTCTGAACCCGAATCACTGTGTGCAAGGGTGTTGAGGTCCAAATATTATCCTGATGGGAAATTGCTCCAAGCAAGAATGAAAGATGGCAGTTCATATACATGGCAGAGTATCTTAGCTGGATTGTGTTAACACTGGATTTTGGTAAAGACCAATGACAGGTGGGCCGATTCGGTAAAATCTATGAGAAAGAAGAAATCCAACGCGTTCGGCAAATGAGTGTGCGGTCGGCTAACTTTGAGCTATTCGGCAAGCGTATATGCAATTGACTCTGGGTGATTCGGCAAGCATTGGTGCGGTCGGCTATCTTTGAAGACGGTGGCTCCATTCGGGAAGCGAAAGGTGACAAGCAGGAAGCCGAATAGGAGAAAAGCGTGATGATCAAGGACTCCGAGGAAAATTATAGCAAGAGTCTCGCCATACTTTTGAGTTACCTTTAATATATTGTGTAAGTCGTAATCTCTTAGGATTCATGTTATGTCCAGGGGTATAAATATAGACCCTCGACCATTGTAAAGGATATTCACAATCAAATCAATACAACCGCCCCGTGCCACGTTTTCGAGTCCTTTTGTCGTGTCGCCGAAGTTCTTCGAGAGGAGCCATCGATCCGTCGACCTCCCTCCGTAAGTTCCGGCAACCTTGCTATCATGTCTAGTATCATGCGGTGGATTTAGATCTTGATGCAAGTAGTCTTGTTCGTCTCGATGGGATGGCCGTGCGGCAGCGCCTACTTGATGATCAAGAAGTCTTTGCTTATGCTTTGTCTATCTCGACTAGATGGCCGTGCGGCAAAGCGCCCGCTTGATAGCTTAGCAAAGGCAAGATAGTTATCGGTTCTTGGTTAGATCGTGAGTCGTGCGGCGCACTAGGATTTGGCTCAAGGATTAGTTATCGGCTCTATTAGATTTGGCAAGATCTATTAGATTCATTAAGTTATCACGTGTTGCATGTCTTTAATGTTTTAATTATTTGTAACACTCTTTTGCCCAATCTAGATTTGATCGGTTTTGGCTTCTTATTTTATAGATCTATTTGCTCTCTAATGTTCTTTACTCTTACATTATCATGATAAATAGATCGTATGTTTATGTAGCCGAATTAGATCAATCTAGATTGTTACATGTTATGGTTCTTGCACGTTAGAAACGTTTAGACTTCGATAGGATCGGGTATCGTCGCGCGGCGCATGCGTGTCTTTGATTAGTTTATTCGTGATAACTTGTATGTTCCTTCTTCATGGACCCCGAGTCGGCTGTATTGCCGAGCTTGGTTATGCTTCAATTCATAGTTAACTTTCACTTGTTCAAACATGTCTTCTTATGCATGCATATTCGGTAATCAATACACTACGTGTCTCACCTTCATATTAGCCGAATGAATCGTATGCATGATTGGCGCATGCCTTCTATAGCTGTATGTCGCCGTAAGTGGCTTCTTCGGGGGCCGTATATACGAACTGCCCGGTCTCATCCGACACGTTCCGATTTTGTATTTAACGCTTTCTTTGTCCCTTGTCGGTTTTCAGTCAAACCGACCGGCACGCTTCCGGATCTCCAAACCGTGCGGGTCGTCCGATTGAAGTCACGCTTTTCGCTTGCCGTGTGCTTGGCGCGGGGTGAAGATTTTGTGCCAACACACTTTTTGGGCACGCCGGTGGGACCATCTCCCCGATTCAAGATGTCGGACGTCAATAACAATCATGTTCGACGTGACACCGGATGAATTGCCGCACCCATTAAGAGCTACAAAGGGAGCAAGCATGCGAGCAATACAAGCATAAATGCTTAATGTCTTTCTCCAAGAACAAGAGCAACAAGGTTTTTCGTAAGCGGTCATTGCCAAGGGTTCTTCTTGCACATCAAACCGATTGCTCAAGAAGAAGAAGCTCAAAAGGTATCGATTTGGTCCATAAAGCCTTGGCGTATACCATCGAAACCACAACACGGCCTTTCTAAATACTTTCCGAGTAATCATGGCTAATACTTTCGGCCAACAGCCGATAAGTATTTTGAAGATGGTGTAGGACCAATTCGTGGACCAAAGTGCTTTTCAATATTCCAAAGTATCGAGAGAGGCAAACCGAAGATGAAGGAACATCCGGGATTAACAAAGATAAAGTAGAGACTCATGAAAAGCAACCACCTCCTACTTACGGCCAAGTGACATTTGGCACTACTTGAAAGAGTACCGCAATCTGCCTACAAGATATCTCCGGCAGATCAAACAGGGCTACAAAGGAACATGTATGGAGATGGATATCATGAGTTCACCGATTATACCGCTCTAGATGCTCTACCGAATCCGGGATATAAAAGTGCAACAGAGGTGCCATCCGAGGAAGGACAAGCACGTGGAACTCCGAAGACAGATATTGACATAATCATGCAGGATGGCTGATATGATGCAACATCGCCCGGCCTAAAGCCAAAGAATCAATCCTATTCATACAAGTCCGCATACCCGGAATGGTATAACAGGGTTGCACTACCACCAAGAGTGAAACCACCAACGGACTTGACTAAGTTTTCTCGGTCGATGATACTAGTACCACGTAACATATCAGCCGATACCGATACAAACTTGGAGAAGCATCTACAGATGAAGCTTGGAGAATTCGGTATTTTCCATTGTCTCTCACAGCCCCCCGCCTTTCACTGGTTTTACTTCTCTACCAGCTCATTCCATTGGTACCGGGGCGTAACTTGAGCAGAAGTTTCATGCTTACTTCTTCACCGACTACCGAAAAGAAGCCGGGTGGATCTTACCGCTTTAAGGCGTAAAAGCTAATGAGACACCACAAGAATATCTTCGCAGGTTCGGAGAAACTAAGAGTCTTTGCTTCTCGCTGAATTTACCGCACGATCGCTTGCCTGAATAGCAATAGCAGGGATGCTTTGCCGAATGTCGTGGAGAAGTCGTTCGGCATGGAGTTTGATGATCTCGGTCAACTCGCCGTAGATTAGCCGTCATGAGTAATCGCTCTCGGGTTTCGAAGGGATAACCGCTATCGAAGGGTAATGTTGCTAGTGAGATGTATCGAGTTTCCTGAAGAAGCAAATCGAGTACGAGGATGAAGATGAAATAGTCTGCAAATGAAGTTGACTTGGGACAAAGAGCCTACCCAAGTAAGTCGGCGGTGGCTGAAACAAAACGAAGGGACTTATGATTTTGATGTGTCCAAATCGATAAACTTTTGATCTGTTGGTGAGGGAAGGACGCATCAAGCTACCGTAGGGGCATCCCATGCTACGCCTCGAAGGGGTGAGAGAAAAAGAGATATTGTGGTTATCATAACACTAATTCTCACTCCATCAATGATTGCCGAGTGTTCGTGAGTTCGGATTCGTAAGGCAATTCAGGAGGGACATCTGAAATTTGATGGCAAGATGAAGATTGATGGCAAACCTTTCCCTCGAACATGATTTCTTTCTCTGTCGGAATGGTCTCTGCAGATGACCCTAAAGGCAAGGGAAAGATGAAAGTGTTGACATCGAAAAGAGCTCGAAAAAAATGGTACTCAGACCCCAACCGATAGATTACTTCGTTGAAGAATTGAAAGAAAAAGTTCGGTTCAAAAATAGCCGAACCGAAAGAGGTGAAACGTCCGGGCCAAGGGTGACATCATGAATCTTGCTTTGAATAAATGGCGAGGGCAAAGAAGAGCAAGAATATTATGAAGAACAAAAGTTCTTAGAAGAACGGTGGAGATATGAAGAAGAGATGTACCACCGAGAACAAGAAGAACACATGAGGGAACTAGAAACAGTCTCATTGGGGTTGTTCATTCTTTAAGCATTGTTGGAATGAAGGCTTGAAGTCTGCACGCTAGAAACAATTGCCCGTAATGCAAAGATCGATATTATGGCTACAGTAATCTCGAGTCAACCGCCGACCAGTCCATGAAAGACTTGGAGCTCAATTTCCCGAGGACGATCGGCGTATAAAATTAAATGACTTTGATCATCGAGGAAGAGATTCGTGGATCAGCATTGGGTTCATCCCGAAGAGCACGAAGAGGAAGGAAATACTCATGGATATAGATGGCGAAAAGGGCAATGGTGCCCTCCGGGGTTGAGGAAAAGTTAGAAGAGAAGAGTGCAAATGTTGAGAAATAAAGAGCCGGAGCAGGCCGCTGCAGAAGAGAAGAAGGAATGGCGCCCAAAGAAGAAATCCGATGAGAAGGATTCTTCGGGTGATGCATGCTTGGCTTTCTTCCTCCCATCAGAATTCATAGCTCCTGACAATCAAGAAGTACAGGAGGAGATTTACTCGATTTCGATGAAAGTGAGTTTCGGGATCTAATGGCTCGGCTTATACTAACACGACAAGCAACTTTTGACAAGCCGGCTAAACATCGTCACTTGAAACCGCTTTACGTGAAAGGATACGTCAATGGGAAGCCTCGACCAAGATGTTTGTTGATGGAGGAGCTGCTATCAATATAATGCCATATTCCACGTTTAGAAAGCTCGGGATGACGGATGAAGATTTGCTTAAAACCGACATGATCCTTAGAGACTTTGTCGGCAATCCTTCCGACACTCGAGGAGCTATGCATGTTGAGTTGATGATTGGGTCTAAAACCCCGATCACTACGTTCTTCGTCATTGACGGCAAGGGGGCATACGCTTGCTTCTTGGGAGAGACTGGATTCATGCTAATTGCTTGTATTCCTTCAACCATGCACCAAATCCTTATTCAATGGATAGGGGATGACGTGGAGATCATACATGCCGATGATTCGGTAAGTGTGGTCGCCGAAGCCGCCTTACGGGAATATGATGGTGTTGATTGTTTCTCCGGCAAAGTATGGAAAGAAGGTCCCGTTAATGTATTCAACAAGGATCAACAAATGATCCAAGCGATCGGCTCGAACAAAGAATTTTTGATGGGTAACCCAATCGATGGCAACAAAGGAAAGTTGGGACACGGTTTTATGTCGGCCGACAAGTTAGAAGAGATAAATGTTGGCGATGATTCCAAATCAAGGCCGATGTACATTAGTGCAAATTTGAGTCCGAATATAGAGAGCAATTAGTAAATCTTCTCTCAAGGAGTTTAAAGATTGCTTTGCTTGGGATTATACTGAGAGATGCCCGGACTAGATCGTTCTATTGTTGAGCATCGATTACCTATTAAATCGGGTATCGACCCTACAAACAACCTCCAAGGAAAATTTATAAAGAGGAAGTATTGGCCGATGTGAAGAAAGAGATTGAAAGGTTACTTTGGAAGCAAATTTTATTCGACCATGCAGTACGCAGATTGGATTTCAAATATAGTCCCCATTTACAAGAAAAATGGGAAGATGAGAGTTTGTATAGACTTCAGAGATCTTAACAAGGCCACTCCAATGGATGGGTATCCGATGCCAATTGCCGATTTGTTGGTAGACGCAGCAGCCTGGTATGAAGTCATTAGCTTTATGGATGGTAATGCCGGCTATAATCGATCTTCATGGCAATAGAAGATATTTCAAAAACGGCTTTTAGATGCCCCGCCACATTGGCTTATTTGAATGGATTGTAATGACGTTTGGATTGAAGAATGCCGGTGCAACTTATCAAAGAGCCATGAATTACATATTTCATGAGTTGATCGGCAAGGTTGTGGAAATTTATATTGATGACGTAGTAGTCAAATCTAAAGACTACGGAAGACACTTAGCCGATCCGAGGAGAACTTTGGAATGCACTAGAAAACATGGTTTGAAGATGAATCCAAACAAATGTGCTTTCGAGTATCACCGGAGAGTTCTTGGGATTCCTTATTCATAAAGGAGGAATTGAAGTTGGAAAAAAAGAGCATGGAGGCAATAGATAAAGTTGTTCCCCCGACCAATCTCACAGAATTACAGTCCCTGCTCGGCAAGATCAATTTCGTAAGAAGGTTCATTTCCAATTTATCAGAGAGAATCTTGCCCTTTTCTCCATTATTAAAGCTCAAAAGGAATCAAGAATTTGTATGGGGTGACGTGCAGCAAAAAAGGCTTTTGATGAAATTAAAGAATACATGAAGGCACCACCGGTTTTGGTACCTCCACAACTTAGTAAGCCTTTCAAGTTGTGCGTGGCGGCCGATACCCTAACGATAGGATCGGCCCTCATGCAAGAGTATGAAGGGAAGGAGCGAGTTATAGCTTATCTTAGCCGAAAACTGTTAGACCCAGAGACAAGATATTCGGCTATGGAAAAACTATGCTTGTGTGTGTATTACTCATGTACCAAGCTTCGGCATTATTTGTTAAAAGCCGAATGCGTGATTATTTCAAATCATGATGTAATCAAACATATGTTGTCAATGCCAATTTTAAATGGAAGAATTGGCAAGTGGATTTTAGCTTTGTCGAAATTTGATTTAAAATATGAATCGGCAAAGGCGTTGAAGGGTCAAATTATTGCTGATTTTGTTACGCAACATCATGACCTTAGCACCAAAGATAGTAGGCATTGTACCTTGGACTCTATTTTTCGATGGTTCATCCTGCAGCAAAGGTGGGGGCGCTGGCATTCTATTAGTTTCTCCACAAGGAATGACTTTTGAGTATGCTATTCCCATTGAATTTCATGTGACTAACAATCAAGCAGAGTATGAAGCGTTACTTAGAGGGCTTCGGCTTCTCATAGAAATAAAAGCCGTTGCTATTGAAATCTTTGGAGATTCTGAGCTGGTGATCAACCAGTTGACTGGCCAATATGAATGCAAGAATGACGCGCTAAAAGAATACTATGAGGAATGCCGGGAACTTTTAAAAAGCTTTCGGGTAGCAACCTTGCATCATATCCCTAGGGGGCACAATGAAGAAGCAAATAGATTGGCACAAACTGCTTCTGGATATCGTGAGAATCAAGAAATCTTCACTATAGGTGAAAGTGTTCCGGATGCTTGAATGTGGTTGGCGATTGGAGGCATGAAATCACCAAATATCTGAAGGATCCATCGTAGAAAGTTACCCGAAAGCTCAGGTACAAAGCCCTTAAGTTCGTCCTTCTCAATGATCACCTGTATTACAAATCTATAGATGGAGTATTGCTCAAGTGTCTAAGCCAAGAAGAGGCCAGAAAGGTGATGTATGAAGTGCATGAAGGATTGTGTGGTGCACATCAATCGGCTTATTGAATGAAATGGATAATTCGAGAACCGGTTATTTTTGGCCAACTATCTTTGGAAGATTGCTTTGATTATTATAAAGGGTGTCATGATTGTCAAAAATTTGGCAATATTCAAAAGGCTCCAAAGATCTCATTTATGAACCCAATAATCAAACCTTGGCCATTTAGAGGATGGGGCATAGATTTAATTGGTCAGATACATCCTCCTTCGAGCAAAGGGTATAAGTTTGTACTCCTGGCCACAGATTATTTCACTAAATGGGTTGAGGCCATTCCTTTGAAGAAAGTTACATCAGAGAATATGATCAGTTTCGTCAAAGAGCATATAATTTATAGATTTGGAATCCCTCAAACCATAACAACCGATCAAGGAACCCGTTCACTTCTTCGAATTTTGTGACTTTGCCAAGGACATGGGGATCAAGCTGTATAATTCTTCTCCTTATTATGCACAAGCCAATGGGCAAGCGTAAGCGTCCAATAAGATTATGATCAAGATCATTCAAAAGAAGATTGATGAGAAACCAAAGAGATGGCATTCGGTTCTCAATGAAAGCTGTGGGCTTATCGGATGGCTTGTCATGGGTCAACTCGAACATCTCCTTATGAATTGGTTTATGGGCATCATGTTTGTCTTACCATGGGAATTGCAATCGAGGTTCAAGGAGAGTTATGTTGCAAAAGGATTTGGAAAAAGAGGATTATACAAATTTGATGGTAGACGAATTGGAAGATTTACATTTTATTCGTCTCAAGGCATTGGAAAATATTGAGAAGAATAAAATACGTGTTGCCCGGTATTATAACAAGAAAGTTAGAGAGAAGCAATTCTTGGAAGGTGATCTGGTTTGGAAAACTATACTTTGCCGATTGGATCGAAAGACGGGGCATTCGGCAAGTGGTCTCCAAATTGGGAAGGGCCCTTTCGGGTAGAAAAATGCGTGCTGGCAATGCATATATTTTGAAGACTTTGTTTGGGGAAGAATTGACCCGAGCTATCAACGGACGATATCTTAAGAGATACTACCCCAAAGTCGAAGTTGGTTCATAAGAAGAATTTGAATCAAACAAATTGATGAGATAACATCGCCTTTAGTGAAAAAATATGAAGTTGGTAAATAGCCGATACGATTCGTGTCGCCTTCAGTTCAAAATATAACCGAATGATCTTATGTTGGCTTCAACGCTCTGGTTGGTTGGTTTATCGGGAGAAGATAAAGATGAAATCCTGAATGATACTTTGCTCGGTGACTCGTCAAATCGTTTGTGGCGTAAGACTAAGATCTAATCGACTAAAGTGATGTCAATGCATTCGGAAAATCACTCAAGAACTGCCGAATCGAGAGGACACTGAAGACATTCATTTGGCAATCAACACAAGATCATAAACAAGACACATTCTCGAAAGATGATTTCATTATTCACGATCAATCCCTAGTTACAAACTACTCCCGGAACAACTTATTAAGAACAGTTTGGGGATTGGTGGATTCGGCAAGGGCGTAGCATGGTCCCCGTAGAGCTCCAAATTGCTCTCCTCGATGTCCTCCACCTCGTGAGGATGACCTCCTGCAAAGCCAACGGCCTGAATGTAATAGTCCTCATTGGTGCGGGAGGACATCGCCGCCAGGCCGAGGGACACGCCAAGTTGGACACCTTGGATGACGGCCCGATCAACACGGCCATCCATGGCATCCAGGCGTGCCTCGGGAGTTTCTCCCCTGGGCATTCACCTTGTCGGCCGCCCGGGTCGCTTTGCTTTCAACCGATCGTTCTCCGCAGAGAGTGCTGAAAGATGAAAAGTTAATCAGTACAGTGGAGATAATGAGCAGACTGAAATCAATGACTAATGAACCGGTAATGGCGTTGCAGAACTGCATGCGCTGGTCTTCCCATTCGGCTTGTGCAATGCCGAATCGCTTGGAGACCTCGCCAAGCTCGTTCCGGGCCTCGTCCCTCTCCTTGCGGAAACGGAGCGCGTCCTCATGAACATACAGAGGCTCCTCTTCCTCCGGCTCTGCTGGACCCCAAGGGTTAGGGTTGTAAGAGTTGCCGGAGTCGGAGGAGCTCGAGGAACCCGAAGAGCCGAGAACCGACACCGGATGGTTGGAGGTGCCCTGTTGAGTCACCACCATTGGGGGCAACAGATGGTACTTGCCCGTGATGACCCGCGGCCCGAGAAAGATGAAAAGCCGAAAGATTAGCGGATGAACAAAGGAGCAAGAACACGCAAAGGCGGCAGATTAATCTTACCCATGGCGTTGCCGACGCCGCGGCCTGCTCCCTCCGGCCTCTCCCTCGGCCAGGCGTTTTCCATGGTCACCGGCGCCGACATTGGTGATTTGGAGGTGGGGTTTTTTCTTCCTAAGGGTTTCGGCGAGAAGGTGAGAAGATGATGATGAATGCTAACCGGTGATGGTGGTGGAAGCCGGAAGAGGGCTTTATTTATAGGCCAAAATGGAATTCATGGCGCACGACTCGGGGTATACCAAACGACGAAGTAGGGTTTACTTCTCTTTTGGGCCGTTACACGGACCGGGCCAAGCTCGACTAAATCAAAAACGACGGTTCGGAGGAATCGGCTAATCCCCTAATCGGAAATCGAGAATGATGGCCGTCCTGTCTATTCGGGAAGCTTAAAAAAACATTCGGCTATGTCATCACGGACAAGAATGGAAAAGACCAAAGCATAACAAGGAATACAATTGGTCGAAAATCACAAGTGTTTGTTACATCCGAGTATATTACAAGCCGAATGTTTTACTCATTTAAGAACAGTTTGATTGCGTCTATGACATCATTTCTAATTCGGCTGACTTCTTCTAGCACCTTCTTGTCATCGTCCTCGAACTCTACGGATTTTGGTAAGCCTTGGTTTTGATCTGCTGATGCTCCTTGATGACGGATGCTATCTTTGTTTTGGCTTGCATCTATGGAGTTCGGCAAGGTGGCAATTTTATCTTTGTGAGATTGGATTCTCACATTCAATTGAGCCAATTGAGCTTCCAACCTGGCCTTTTCCTCCTCCATGGCTTCCCGGTTCGAGGGTTACCAAAGACTGCTTAGCAGCTGGATCCGAGAGTGCGGTTCTTTGACTTGATGCTTTTTCATCGATTATCATTCTGCGCAGAATGGCTCTAGAGGCTATGTTCTGTTTGCTCTCTCGACCTTACCAAGGTGATCATCAAGATGAGTGGCAGATTCTAGAGAGACCTTGAGAGTTGGAGGGATGTCTTGGTCAATAAGCTCAACCAGTTCTCTTATCTGGTCTGCATCTTGAACGAGAGCATTTATATCTTTGGCCAGTAAGAGGGATATCTCCTTTAGCCGAGCCTTGTTCTCTGGCGATAACCTCTGCGAGAAGTAGCCTCTTCACCACCTTCATTAATGTACTCTTCAATGGTGAAGGAGTAGGCGACGATCGGCTTAGTATCATCCTTTGAAAAAGGGGAACCATTAGCCGATTGATCAGAGTTATCTAGGAGAATCAATGAAATAAAGGATTACCTTTGGTGCAGAAGCTTCTTCAGGCTGGCCCCTATCCCGACTTGATTGAGGATTCAGGTTGGATGCCCGGGGATGATGAGCTCGAAGCTCGATGGGAAGATGATTCTTACGTCATACCATCCGAGAAAATCATCCGAAAACGATTAATGGATGCAATGAGTAAAATTGACAAAAGAAAAGGAATAAGGGTACATGAAAAGTCATTTACCTATATGACCGATGGCTTCCTGAATTTCTGCACTATCAACGGGGGAGCATGAGGAGGAGATTTTTCTGCCGCTTTATCCAAAGAATGATCTGCTTACGTGAGTATCAAAATCAGTTCATCTGGTGCAAAGAAAGGGGGCAATCGCTTAAGGAAATAGTACCTGTATGGCCGGTGGTTTCTTGAATTTCTACATCTTCCTCTTGAGATGCTTGAGGAGTCAAGCTTCCGTAGTTTTTGGTGCATTGGCTGATCTTGAGGACCTGACACTGTGGGTCGTAAAAGGGAAAAGGAAAGTGATGAATATAAGCTTCATCATGATTCAAAGCAAAAATTGACCAGGGGGTATACTTTTGGAGAAAGTTTGGATTTTTGGATCTTGTTCTCCTGGGCACATTGACGTCTACGCTTGACCCGGTGATGGTTTTTCTTTTGCCTTCGCTTCTTGAGGGTCTTTGTGCCCGTAGCCTGCCGGTATTTTCATAAAGGTTGCCAAGGATGGAGCATCAAAACCTAAAGCGGGGATGGGTCCAAATTGATAATATTGAATGGCCCGAGAAGGAGGAATAGGCTCAAAGTCCCGCAGAAAAACAAGTGCAATACTTAAGTTTAGAAGCAAAAAGACGAAAAAGGAGAGAATGGTGAGTATAAGGGAAATCACCTCACCATCGAGTCAAATTGATCATGCAAATCTTGACACGAGAGGATGTACTTGGCATGTTAAAAATATGAGAACGCCACTCTTGCCACCAAGAGGAGAACAGAGGATGAGCAGCTTCTATTAGCCCTAGAGGTAAAGGCATGAATTACAGCGGGTCCCATCCAAGCTCAAAAATTTTTTGGCCTCTATCTCATCTCCTACCCTTTCCCTGGGCCTTATAATGGTGGAGAAAAAAAGTCTTGGGGGCGGTTGCCCACCCCTAATTGCCCCCGCAAACATGTTTGGGTTATAAAATTCATAGGAAGGATTCAGCAACCTCCCATGGTGAAACTCTGGCGGCAAGACACGGGGCTTAATGAAAGAATTGAAGATCTTTGTAGCAACCATGTCGGAGCAGCCCAGGACTCATAGCTGAATTTGCAAGGCGAGTCGAGTGTCACTTTCTCTATAAGGGAGCCATATCACATGATTGAAGCCTTTAAAGAATAGCTTGAATAGATGGCCAAGATCTATATCAATGGTGATGGCATTCTTTGCTTCTCCATAAGTTTGACAGGCCTTCTCTTTCACTTGGCCGTCCTCATCATCATTGATGTAGGAAAACCCAAAGTGTTAAGGTCCACAGAGACTATCTGTGCATGTACAATTGTAGCCACATCTGCACAAACCACCAGGGACCATTTACACAATGAATTTCCCCATATTGACGCATCCGAACAGTGATCTGATGCATCATGTGATAGACAGCTCCCAGGAGATATTTGCCCAGAGGAATTAAAGTTCCTGCAGCCAGCTCCTCGGCCATTACCATGTGATTGAGAGTTGGCTCATTGGATTTGCCACAAAAGATGAATCTGCATAGCCACATGTTTAAAAAGGCCTTGTATTCTTTGTCAGTCACAGCACCAGTTGACATATACGTTTGGATGTACTTGGTCCATCCACTTCCAGATTTAACTACCTTCTGGTTGCTATTGTGCTTATATTTGGAGGGATATACTGGCTCTGTCACATTGAGGCCGGTCATCATGAAGATATCAGCCAAAGTAAAAGACAATGGGCCATGACCAAAAATGAAAACATTGGTAGCATCGGACCAGAAGTGGGAAGCTGCTATCAGAAGAGAATCATTCCGAGGTGTTCCCGAAAGGGATAACTCTAAGCGATCTTTGGATATCCCAGGGAGTCCCAAAGGATCGCTACTCTTGTTCAAAGATCCTTTGGTACCACTTTGCCGCCATCCAAAGATCGGAGGGAAGGGCCAGGTTTTGAAAGTGCTTGGCCATCTGTTTGGAGGAGCAATTCCAGTTTGAAAGGGATCCTCAAAGTTTCTTTCTCCACAAATTCGATTAGGTTGGAATCTCCCATCGGACCCAAAAAAAGTACGAATCGGGATTGGGGGCATAAGGGATCAAAAATCCGTCCTTGTACTCCTTCAAAAAGATAATACGGCCGAAAGAGAATCAGGAAAGATGAAAGATCAAAGGAAAATTTGCCGAATACATGAAAGGAATCGAAAATACCTCTGGAACTCCATCAAGGGTCGCCATTGGGGATTAAAAGTAGGCTCGAATCTAGAACGAAGAAGAATCGGATTTTGAGTGGCGGCTACGGAGTTGAACAGTGTTGACCTAAATGAGAAAAAGAGTCGCGTGTTCAATTTGAACAAAATCACTTTTATCCCGAAATTGAGGGGGCATGTGTTAAAACTGGATTTTGGTAAAGACCAATGATAGGTGGGCCGATTCGGTAAAATCTATGAGAAAGCAGAAATCCAACGCGTTCGGCAAATGAGTGTGCGGTCGGCTAACTTTGAGCTATTCGGCAAGCGTATATGCGATTGACTCTGAGTGATTCGGCAAGCATTGGTGCTGTCGGCTATCTTTGAAGACGGTGGCTCCATTCGGGAAGCGAAAGGTGGCAAGCAGGAAGCCGAATAGGAGAAAAGCGTGATGATCAAGGACTCCGAGGAAAATTATAGCAAGAGTCTCGCCATACTTTTGAGTTACCTTTAATATATTGTGTAAGTCGTAATCTCTTAGGATTCATGTTATGTCCAGGGTATAAATATAGACCCTCGACCATTATAAAGGATATTCACAATCAAATCAATACAACCGGCCCCGTGCCACGTTTTGGAGTCCTTTTGTCGTGTCGTCGAGTTCTTCGAGAGGAGCCATCGATCCGTCGACCTCCGTAAGTTCCGGCAAACTTGCTATCATGTCTAGTATCATGCGGTGGATTTAGATCTTGATGCAAGTAGTCTTGTTCGTCTCGATGGGATGGCCGTGCGGCAGGCGTCTACTTGATGATCAAGAAGTCTTTGCTTATGCTTTGTCTATCTCGACTAGATGGCCGTGTGGCAGGCGTCCGCTTGATAGCTTAGCAGGGCAAGATAGTTATCGGTTCTTGGTTAGATCGTGAGTCGTGCGGCGGACTAGGATTTGGGTCAAGGATTAGTTATCGGCTCTATTAGATTTGGCAAGATCTATTAGATTCATTAAGTTATCACGTGTTGCATGTCTTTAATGTTTTAATTATTTGTAATACTCTTTTGCCCAATCTAGATTTGATCGGTTTCGGCTTCTTATTTTATAGATCTATTTGCTCTCTAATGTTCTTTACTCTTACATTATCATGATAAATAGATCGTATGTTTATGTAGCCGAATTAGATCAATCTAGATTGTTACATGTTGCGGGTTCTTGCACGTTAGAAACGTTTAGACTTCGATAGGATCGGGTATCGTCGCGGCGGATGCAGGTCTTTGATTAGTTTATTCGTGATAACTTGTATGTTCCTTCTTCATGGACCCCGAGTCGGCCGTATTGCCGAGCTTGGTTATGCTTCAATTCATAGTTAACTTTCACTTGTTCAAACATGTCTTCCTATGCATGCATGTTCGGTAATCAATACACTACGTGTCTCACCTTCATATTAGCTGAATGAATCGTATGCATGATTGGCGCACGGCTTCTATAGCTGTATGTCGTAAAAAGTGGCTTTATGGTCGTATATATACGGAACTGCCCGGTCTCATCCGACATGTTCCGATTTTGTATTTAACGTTTCTTTGTCCCTTGTCGGTTTTCAGGTCAAACCGACCGGCACGCTTCGGATCTCCAAACCGTGCGGCTGTCCGATTGAAGTCACGCTTTTTGACTTCTTTGTGTGCTTGGCGCAGGTGAAGATTTTTGTGCCAACAGATTGGAATGCTTTAAATTGGGCCATATCCGGAGAGTGGGGGATGGAACACAAATCAATATTTAGAATGACCGTTGGATCCCAAACAGTCATAACCTTGAAGATTCAAACACCAAGGGGGAATATCTTGCTCTCCACGGTAGATGAGCTTATTTGTCCAATCAGTGGTAGATGGGATATACAGCTGATTCAATCTCTATTCTGTTCAGTGGATGTCAATCGTATTCTGGAAATTCTGATACGCAATGGGCGAGAGGATGTGGTGGCATCACCATAACCGGAATGGACTGTTTACAGTTAGATCAGCTTACCACTGCCAATGGGGAGCAAAGTTTGGTACAAACAATGAGGATGTGGGGGGAATACAAGTCAAGTTTCAGCTTGGAAGGATCTGTAGAGGTTAGCAATTCCAGTGAAAATTAAAATATTTGCCTGGAGAGTGCTTCACGGCTGCATACCATGTATGGCAATCTTGGCAAATAAGCACATTTCAGATACGGGTGGTTGTCCTCGGTGTGGGGCAGGTGCAGAAGACATCAGGCATGCTTTGTTTACATGTCCCCATGCAAAAGAAATATGGTGTGCCCTTGGCCTAGGGGATATGATTTATTCTCTCCAACCAGTTGACATATCAGGGTCAATATTATTGCAAGAGATCATTGGCAGGCAAGGAAGGGCACCGGGGCTTGCAAATATTGGTCAGGCAGAAATCATTTTGACTGGGTGTTGGTATATTTGGTGGCAAAGAAGGCAGGTTGTTCATGGGGAGGAAATCCAAAACCCCCCAAGGTCTGCAATCTCGATAGCGGCAATTACTACAAACTATGCTCTAGCGGGCAAGAAAGTGGTGAAGGTGAATAACACATGGAAGAAGCCTGCTGAAGGATCAATCATGATAAATGTTGATGCCGCCTATGATGAAGTAAAAGGAATAGGGAGCACAGGAGTGGTGATCAGAGATGCAAATGGGGGATTCGTTGCTGCGGCAAATAGCATCATCGATCATGTCGTTGATGCAGCTATGGCAGAAGCTATTGCATTAAGGGATGGTCTTCTGTTGGCCCAACAGATCGGCGCTAATCGAGTCGAGATCCAAGCTGATTGTATGGAGGTCGTTAACACGATGAAGGAGGGTGGTTTCTCAGCGACTGTAGTAGGCCCGGTATATGACGAATGCTCCCAGCTATGGATGGATTTTGGTGCTATTTCTATTAGTCATTGTAAT
Organism: Chrysopogon serrulatus; assembly: GCA_015844335.1. NCBI lineage: Eukaryota > Viridiplantae > Streptophyta > Magnoliopsida > Poales > Poaceae > Chrysopogon > Chrysopogon serrulatus. The sequence continues at coordinate 25,136 of JADLZL010006760.1, read as the reverse complement.
AGAGAATGCAATATAGTAGCTCATGAATTAGCAAGGCAAGCTTTGATAGGAAAATCGGCCTTTGTATGGGTGGATGACCTTCCTGGTTTCATCCTCCAAATGTTTGTAAACGATGTAACTATCCTATCGAATCAATAAAGTATGCCTGACTTCAAAAAAAAGGAGGACAGAGGAGGCCACTACCTTCTCGGTCTTTCCAGACGCTACAGCGAAGAGAGGCGACGCGAGCGGCGGAACTCGTCTCCTCCACCAATTCGCCATCCTTCTCGCCTCCTGCGCCCTTGCCGGCGTTGGATGAGGAGGGGATTCGACGAATCGGCGGTGGATCTGTAAAAATTCCCTACTAAATACTATAGCTATAGCTAACAGGTTAGATTTCCCTAGTGGAGTTGGTGTCTCGGGTCTTTTATCTCTCTGTGGTGGTATGTTCTTCATCAATCTTTCATGGAGGTTAGCTTGTCCTTGGGCCTTGGCTAATGATATGTCAATGTCCAAGTTTTTTGTCCCTTCAAGTTGGTGCTGGTGAAGATTGTGTCGATGGCGACGGAGTCACCTATTTCTTCAACGGCGCCGCTTGGAAGGTCAGTGGGTTCCTTTGCTTCCCTTAGGTCTGCTTTGTCGTGGAGTGGTTCAGGGTCGCCTACGATGCTTTTGGCATCTGAGCCCGTACTCTTGGTGAGGATTTGGCCATTGGCCAGCAATATTTGCTCGGGCGTTCATCGATTTAGATGCACATCATGTGATATGCTAACTTATGTAGCACAAAAAAAGGTTGCTGCCTGAAGCTTCTTCGTTAAGGTGGGTTTCGGCTTCAAGTTGCAACCTGGACATCGGTTTTGACGACGGATGGTGGCTCCGGGCTCCGGCGATGAAGAAGACCGGGAGATCTTTACAAGGACCAGGATGTATTTTTTTGTTTTCTTCAGGGGCGTCTTTGTAAGGATTTTATGTACTCCTTTATATGAATCAATAAAATGCAACCCGGTTTTTCTTAAAAAAACGACCACAACCACATCAGTCAATCCCATCCTACATGCGGCTACCGGCCCACGCACACGTCTGGAGTCTGCACTGCACTCTGTTGCGGCCTGCCGCAGCGATCTGCCTTCTGAGCTCTGGCCTGTTGGCATTGGCAAATAGGTAGTTGTTTATTACAACTATTATCTAAAGCGATGCAATGGTATATTTCTATTGCTATATGTGTGTTTGGTTGCTATTATTACTAGCAACGATTTTAGATCTATTGTAATAATTTTGGGGCATTGAAACAGGATGAAAATAGTGAATACAGCAAAATGTAGGTGTGGTAGATCATAATAGCTAAACTACTGCAACATTGAATTAGGGAAGGAACCAGTGTGTGAAGCATTATATCCGCCAAGAAAATGTTAGTAACCATCTCACCCATAAATAAGTGTAACGCTTCGATCATGGGTGATTAGTGGTTGGGAAGCACCAATAATCATAGCTGATAGACCTGAAGTTCGAGCCCTTTGCCCATGGGCCTCGGCTTTTAAAAGGAGAATGTAAACTACTACCATAAACAAAAACAAGTAGTTTGCATGGTTTGTAGTGTATGGCATAGAGAAGCTTGCTAACTACAGTGCTTGCTTGGAGCACCACATGATTGAATAGCTTATGAGAAAGGTTGAATTGATGGTGGTGTTTCCATTGCACGTCATGGTTCCTGGGAGTGGGATGTATTGGGAACATAAGCCGAATTGGACTGCATAGTCTAATTGTACTGGTTTGAGGCAATCCTACTCATGTTGTTTGGTTGGGTGTGAGCTGTGACTGTTTGTGAGCTCGAGATGTGGAAGGACTGTTGTGAGCTCGAGATGTGGAAAGACTGTTGTGAACTATAAGCTATAAGAAAGGTGAAAGTCGTTTGGTTGAAATAGTTGTGAAACTGTAAGTTTCATAAGAAATGTTTGTAATGTCCTTGAAGGACAAAAAGAATGTTCATATACAAATTTATCGCAAAAAACGATGTTATTCCACTAATTCACATATAAATAACTTCTATTTTAGAAAGAGAAACTTGATTTTTTAAAAAAAACATTTTATCTTGCCAATTATAAAATTATGTTTGCAGCGAACACATCGAAAAAAAGCTTTGTGGAGGGAAGAGCCCAGGTAGATATCTCTTAATTCTTGTCTCAAGTTATCATTGGTTAGTAACAATCAAATGATAGGGGAGGGAGATGTGTTTGTACTACCCTTACAAAACATCATATTTGCAAACAAAAAATACAACCTCCATCCAAAATAAGTGATGTATCTTTTTAGTTTTAGACATATTGTAGTTTGTATTATTTGATTTTTTATAAATAATAAAATAAATAAGTTATTATTAAATTATATCTAATGATAAAATAAGTCAAAATAGAATAAATCATATTTTATATTTATACAAAAATTTTAAATAAGACGAATAATCAAACAAGAAGTTTAAAGTAAAAAAAAAGTCAATTATTTTGTGACAGGAGGGAATACAACTCAACAGGTCACAAACATTATGGACAACGGTCACCAACATTGGACAACGCCAAGGAACAAGCCATCGGATTCTAGGCGCAGAAGGATAGATGAGGGCTACTAGGGTCTACCCATTCGGACGTACAGAATCCCCGCGGCAGCCGCTACTATTCTGTCTATTCATTTTATCCACACCCTCGTCCTTTCTCGATCCCATGTCCCTATTTCCTCCTCCGTCCTCCTCGTCCTCGCCTTCCCTTACAGCAGCCTCCTTACCCCCTCCCTGGCTCCCACTCCCTCTGCTGCCGCGACACCCCTACCTCAACCTAGCCCAGCCGCAACAACCACTGTCTCTCCTGAGTCCCTTCTCATCCCGACAGAAATGGAGACAAGGGCTGCGCCGACGAGCTCACGTGGAGGTTCAGGCGCGGTAATAGGCTTCTAGGCCGCGTTGGATTCGCGCCTGCTCTCACAGAATAGAAATAGTGCTCGACGCTGTTCGGACGGCAAGGATTCCTGAGGACAAACTACGTCATCTAGGACCGCTCGGGATAAAGTCTCATTCTAATATACTTACACTATTTTCCGTCTATTTACTCTACCATGCATGCAATCATACCTTTAGGGCAGCATGGAGATTGCTCTTTATTATAACTTAAATTAAGGGTCTGATTAGTTGTCAACCAAAATTTACTTTACCAAGGATTTGACAAGCCAAATTTTAGACAAAAAAATTATTAAAGATTTGGCAAGCTAAATGTGAGTAGCCGGTAAATTTTGGTAGCAACCAATTACTAACTAAATTCAGGGCTTGCCAAATTCTTGACGTGGCAAATTTTGGTAGCCATCCAATCAAACCCTAGAAGAGGTTGAAGGCTGGAAGCTGCTACAGAGTCGATGATCCATGCGCTGCTCACAAATTTGCCACCGGACGCACAGGCTACCAGCTTGGCTACGACCAGTACTGATTCCATCCCTTGATCTTGGTTTGGCCTTGTCGATTCTCAGTGATGTAGACGATGAGGACGATGGAGCTGCTGTCGTCAAATTAAAGCAACTTCGGCTGATTGCTTGACACAGGCTTCCTCTGCGCAGGACACTCCCACCTGCTGTCCGCTCTTATAGGGATTCATCTGTCATGGTCATCACAACGGGTGGTGGCGCAGTTGGCTAGCGCGTAGCTCTCATAGCTGTTGGAGTAGGGAACTGTTGGAGTTATGCAATCGAGCTGATCTGCTGATCGAGATGTACTCCGATCCCTCCGTTCCAAATAAGTCGTTCTGAGCTCTTAATATATTTTTTTTCTGCGTGGGCCTGCTTCGCTGTGTCAACAAGAACTGCTTAGCGTGACACACCAGAACTTGTTTCAATAATCCTTTGTGTGAAACATTGAATAAAATCCTGACCAAAACAATTATAAGATTTCCCAACATACATATTGGTTGGTTTCAACTTTTCATCTTTGGTTTGCGTGCAAATCGAATTTGATTGGTGCTTTGATCAATATATGTTTTGTGACTGAATGGATCTAAGAGACAGTAAATAGTACAAATTATAAGGGCGTTCCGGCGGGATAGCTCCGAGCTATCTGACGTCGGATGGAAGCAAATGTGGGAGAGAAAGGTAAAAAGATATTTGGCGAACAATCGCTAGACTATTTGTGCATTCAGAGATTTAGTAGCTTTGGTCTAATACGAGATTGGAGAACGACGAATTGTTCAATAAATAAATCTACAGAAGGTCGGAATTGTGCCATGGAGCACGTGAACATGCTCCAAGCTAACTGAGAGCATAGATAACAATGCAGTCCACTTACACATTTATAACAATGCAGTCCACTTACACATTTATAGCATGGTATCAAGGGGTTGGATTAATTTCCTCCTTGGTATCTGGAATCCATCTCTTTTTGCCTTATAAAACTGACCCGAGGGAGTAGTGTAGAACTGTAGAACTAACTGTGCCTTTTCCATCAGACGATCTAGGGAGAACGAGAATGGGGGAGGGCATTGATCAGAGCGATGAGGATAAGGTCTATGGACCATGGATGCCGCCCAATAGCAGTCAAAATGCATATAGTCGTACTAGTGTTCTGCAAGCTGGGATTGGGAGGCATTGGGCAATCCAGCTTGTTTCTTGGTTACGATCTAACTGGTCTATAGCATTGACTCTGAACAATTTTCTAGAATCAGGTGTGGGCAACGAATGCTTCATGAATCTTATGTCAAGTCGGCTCGTACCCAGCACACATCCCTAGGCCTCCACCACACTATTCAGGGGGCTTGGCTTCTCATCCAGCTTGGAGAGCTTCAAGCCTAGGTATGTCTTGCATCTCCGAATGTGGCAGCGAAGGTGGGTAAGCTTCCTCTGCACAAACTCCAGGATCAAATCTGAGTTGAGCAGGACGCAGTGCCTGCCCTCTGCGCGCAAGAGCTCAAATATCTATGGCATGGGCGTCGGCGAGCGATCGAGGTACTCTTCCCCACCAAAAACAATGGGTTGACATGCCAGGGCACCTCATTGACGGCCGGCGAATCTCCAGCACGCTAGTAACTTTGAAAGTCGCCATGAGGCAGGACTAGCGGTGGATGGTTTGGTTTTGGGGAGGACAGTCTTTTGGAATAGCATAAATTGATTTAATAATGCAATTGTGTGAGCATCCAAATGTAACAATTTTTGCCAAATTAAAAATTATCATAAATCTGGGAACATGTTTATGCATTCAAGCTGGAGCATTTGATTTTCTATATTGATTGGTTTTGGTCGAATCTGAAAAATGGATTCAAAATCCATTTGAAAATATACATTTGGAAACTGAAAATAAAAAGGAAAGGGATTTCTCTCGCCCTTCTTGGCATTTGGCCTGTTGGCCCACTCCCTTCCTCTTTGCTCACAGCCCAGGACGCCGGAACCAGCCTCGCCCGCGTCAATCCCATCCTACAAGCCGCTGCCGGCCCGCCAGCGGCCTGCGCACGCGTCTGCAGTCTGCACTGCACTCTGCTGCGGCCTGCCGCAGCATGGGCTCTGACAATCTTTTTTTTAAATTTCTTTGGGACATTCTGATGGTTCTGCATTTTTTAAAATAAACAAAATAACACGGTGTGGTATTGTCGGACAGTCGGAGCCAATCACAAGCTGGGACGGAAATCGACGGTGTGCTCGGCTCTTTTCTTGCTCCTCGAACACTTCAAAAAAAAAAAAAGGCACGGGAGTATAGTAGCCTGCCTGCAACTGCAACAAAAGAAGTAAAAGGGAGAAAAGCACGTACTGACGTACACACGCGCACCACGAACACCGGCCGTGCGCATCGATGCTTTGCTAATAGTTGCTTTAGCATCATTCGGTTTCACCAGTATAATGCACTGCGCTTAATATTCGAACCACAAATAAAGCATGGTTTACACAGAACCCAGCACCTGGCACACACTTGCAACAGCAATAGAAAACCCCGGCAGGCAAAAGGCAAAAGGACGCTGCCCAATTCGGCAGCTTGGGTTTTCAGAATCTCACACACAACGGCACACGCACGCACACAACATGGTTACAGAAGGAGAAATGGAACTAATAGCCACAGATTGTAATCAAAATCTCGGAAGAACATTCGAAACAGAAAATGTCGATCAGCCTCACTCACTCATCACCACCTCGGTGAAACGAAAGAAAGAAGAAAAGGCAGAAAACAAATTAATCTTGCAAGGGTAGGTTGCAGATTTATACATACCCCAAGAACGAATAATAATCACCAAAATCCCCAACGAAGGAGTAGTGTGCTGGCGTAATTAACCTCTTTTCTTTGCACAGATCTCATCTTCAGCTTCAGCATGGCTAACAAACTGCATGTTGATCAGGTACGGTAGCTCCTTCCCAATTCCCATCCAAACGCTGGCTGCAGTGCAGGAAGATGAGCACCGGCAGAACCTTCGTCGTCGCCGGCCGGCCTCCGACTAGTCTCTGCGGCGCGGCAAGATCGTCGTCTTCCCAGCACGCCTGCAGGCAGCTCGCATTCCCAACCGGGGAGAGCAAAGGTGAGCGTCAGGTGTTCGGGCCTAATAAGTTTACATGTTCATTAACTACAGTATGTGACTGTAATCATCTACTAAGCTGCCTTTCTTTCAAAAAAAAAATAGTAAAGGAAAAGCAGTGCACTGAACTGTGTGTGGCCTGTGAGAGTGAGACCCACTGACATAGGAAGGCAGTTCTTTCCCTGTGAGGTACAGTAACGACTGCACTGCCTTGCTATTGCTAATCATTTGTCCCTGATACTTCTCAAACTTACTTGGTCATCATTTGGTCAAGCCAGCTGAGCCCAAAAGCATGCAATGCCAGGACCCAGGATGGATAATAAGGTCCCACTACTAGAAGATTACTCCTATTAGGTGTGGGTATTGCTACTATTACTAGCAATAATGCTTCTCTTCTCTTGTCAGTAAAGTGGCTTCTGCAGTGGGTTGCTTTGCTGTTTGCTCAGAAGTACACACTAGTCGTTTTGTTCTTCGTTCAGTCTGCTTTGCCAAAACTTACAGAGAAGAATCCAAGAACTCCTCAATGCAACAGCAGACACATGTATGTATCACTATAATATAAGGAATCATTGGGCTGGCCTCTCTAGTGTTGGTAATTCCTCTGCTTCTAGAGCAGCAAAAGGGAGGTAGCAACAAAGCTCATAGTACTAAGAACCCAAGGATTTTCAATGTGCAGTCATTTGTAAATTTCTTTTGAGACAGTATACATATATGTTCACTGTATGAATCAACTGTCAGTTTGGGCAGAGTACCTGTAATGTATACTAAGATAATTTGAAACCTACTAGCAGTAAAATTAACTTTCCATTTTCTGTTTAGTACCAAAATGCTTGGACAGGTAACTGTATACGATAATCAAAAGTGCATGGATCATGGTCATGGATGCATCAGCATCCTGCATATGCACTCATCAACCAACGTACCTGTTGTGAATAGGGTCAGGCCCCTTGGGGATCCTCCTCTCGCTGCTCCGGAACGCGTCTGCGTGTCCGCCTGAACGCCACGTCGGCGCGCCGCCCGTCGTCATGGCGGCCGCAGACGTCACGGCGGCGTTCGACGTCGACGACCCTACTAAGCTCGCTCCGCCGTCCGTCGCCACCATGGCCATCACGAGGCAAGCACAAACCACGAAGACGACGAACGTTAGCAGCCTGCCGCAGCACTCCACAGCCCCCGGCGACCTGTCCGGCCTTGCTCCCATATAGAGAGCGCGCGCTCCCTCTGGCTTGGCTTCTTCTCCGATCTCTGCAGTGCACCGCCTCAAATCCAAAACCAAATGCTCTCTCTCTCTCTCTCTCTCTCTCACACACACACACACACGAGGAAGGAGGAGGAACAGACGCTGGCAATGGCGTCGCCTGTCGCTCTGCCGATGCCAAGCAGAGGCACTACTAGGGTGAGTGAGCTCCGAGCTATATGAGGAAGAAGCCGGTGGCGCAGAAAAGCAGAGGGAAGGGAAGGGCGGAGAAGACTCAGTCAGAGCAGCATGATGAGGAAGGAAGGAAGAATGCCAACGCAGGTGGCGATCAATGATCCCAGCTGGGATCGGAGGAGGACATGCGCAGTGCGTGGCGTGGCGTGGAGTGTGGGTATCTGTGACATGACATGGATCGGATCCTGCTTGTTGGTTTTGTAGTAAACATTCTTATCTCCTCGCTCGCTTGCTTCTCTTCTTTCGTTGCTCGCCGCTTTGCTCGCTTCGCTTTCCTTGCTCTTGTTGGCTCTTCTTTAATCTCTCTTTCTCTCTCACACACACCATCTATCTCTGTTGCTTCCTGATAGCTTTGCTCTTTGCCTCTTTGTCTTTGCGAGTTCAAAGCAAATCTGCCGTGCTTTTGTAGGACCACGCATGGGGCTGGCTGGGTGGGGGAAGTGGGAGTGAGAGTGACCAGCAGGCAGCAGCTCCAGCTGCTTCGGTTCCCTTCGCTTCTCTTTGGAAGCTGGCCGTGGCGGGGCCCCTGGACCGGACATGCCTTCTTCGCTTCGCTTCTTTTATCATCGTCCGAGAGAGAAGGTGGCCGTGCGGTGCGGTTGTGCCCACATGGTGAGCTAGCTGCCGGCGGCGTCTACTAGATTCTTGTCGAGTTTCGTGCAGGGATTCAAATCAGAGTATGAGATCATTGCCACTTCGTTGCCATCATCCTGGATGGAGAACTGGTATTTTGTTTTCACGTCAGAGGAACTTTTTCTTGGCCGTTGGATCCCTGATCCAATGGCACAAATTACAAATTATTAGCGCTAGCTCCATTTGTTGCTAAAACATCTTCCACCTTATCTTCTTCATTCTTCTTCTTCCACTATATGGACCTAACGCACCATTGCTCATTGCTCACTAGTCACTACCACTGCTAGTGGTAGGCGTCAGTCATTTCGGATAATTCGACATTATATATTATGCGTGTTTGGAGGGAAAGAAATTGGAAGAAACCTATATATGGCAGGTAGGTCCAAGCACATGAGTTCAACAGAGATTAGAATTTTCAAGGAATATTGAGGGAAAAGAAATTGAAAGCAAACCTATAAAATGGCAGGTAGGTCCAAGCCATGAGTTCATACAGAGGTTAGCTGTTGAATTTTCAAGGAATATTTGTACTTGCACACGGTCATTTCACTTCTTTAGCATATATACTTTATGTTTTTTTATGGACACCTCTTTAGATTGCGTACGAGTTTTCTTTTACAAGGGAAGCTTTGCTAATCCTAAACAACTATACTACTAAAATACACCCGGTCTCAGGAGATACACACAACCTAATCTAGAGATATCCAGTGAAAAAGAGAAGGAAATGACACACGGCATCAGAGATATCATGTCCGATGAAGGAGGAAGCTTGCTGACAGGTAAGTAACTAGACCTCACTAATCTTTAACTTGTTTGACACCTCAGCCAAACCCTGGACAATTCCACTGATAAAAACTAACAACAAAAGAGATTGAGGCAAAAAAAAAAAAAAAAAAAGCTCTAGATCTCCTTTTTGACCCTCTTATTTTTTTCTCAATACTTTGAACGAAGAGCAACCACCAATTTTTCTCAATTCCCTTTCCTCTTCTTCCTGCCATTGAGCATCAGGGCCCACCTTCACGTCACGCGGAACGCCGGCGCGCCTCACACGAACAGCTCCAAGTAAGCCGCGCCATCATTTGGGCCGCCTGCGCATGCGAGAGTGCGAGCGCGCCACTGTGCCAGTGCGCCGGACAAGCACACGAGCAGGCATGGGGCAGACGAGCCACAGCTCCGCCATGCCAGGCCATTGCTATTGATATGTGGGTCCCACTTAAATAAAGGAAATCGATTATTTTTAATTTGGCGCAAACCTCTCCTAGAGTTTGCAATTCAGTTTTCTCAATAATCCCTTCCCTTACAGGAGACTTTTAGAGAAAGGGATACTCAATCTAGAGGAGAACAACACCCCCCCCCGGCAAGCACGGTTTAGTTCACTGTGGGCTAGAAACCTTGCTCTTCGATCTATTCTATATAATTAGGTTGAGTCGTTAGAATGCAATGTAATCAATTAGGTTGAGTCTTTAGAATGCAATGTAATCTCAGCCTTTCTTTCTCCCGCTTTCGTTAAACTTATATGCACTGCTCTTTGCATATTCATACACAATAGTTTAAGCTGGTATCTCAGGATGTAGTTCCTTTAGTCTAAAAAAAACTTGGGCGCGCCAAATGGGGCAAATTTCCCAGGTTGATAAAGAAGAAGATTAGCTATCCCTTAAGCAAACTAGTAAGTGGCCCTTATCTAAATTGTTAAATAAACCAAATGGTTGTATGTAAAGTGTCTCATCAAATGGCTCCATTTAAATTATTGTCTTTTTGAATCCCTAGCAGGGACCGTGATATCACACCCCATGGCCACTAATGGTGACGTACTGGTGAGAACGGAGACACGAGACAGCAGAAAGCCGGCCGGTTATCATCTAATAAATTATAGGATTGATAGTCATTAGAATGTCTGGCATCTTCTTTTCTTATTTGGTTTAGGTTGTGTGCTTTTGCAGAGGAGGAGTGGGTTTAACTCGATGGAATAATTGTGAATTAATAAAATTCTCCCTTTTCGGGAAAAAAACGAATATCTCAATTAGATTCATAATTAGTCCATTAATTTGTGCTCAGGCTACCAATTATAACAGATACTTTAAAAGAGACATAATTATCATGTGTTCGTGTAGAAAATTTAGGCTTCGCACAAGCATAGCCCATCTTGAGTTTAGACTGGTCTGTCTGTGAACCATTCTTCTTTGGAGACACCCCAAAATTTTCCAATGGTGATGTGCTTATTTGTCACCCTGTCGAGAACCGAGAACCGAACCGAACTAATCGGAACCGAAACCGAAGTAACCGAAACCGAAAGGTTCGGTTCCAGGTTCGCAGGAACCGAAATTATTATGGTTAATTCAGTTCCAGAACTCGGTTAACCGAGTTGACCCAAAATAACCGAAATTTATAAAGCCCATAGAATACAGATATAGCCCACAAGCCACAGCCCAGCACAAATAGATGTATCCCTATCCTCACTTCCTCATCCCCATCTGGCCATCTCCCATTCCCCCTAGACCCCGACACTGCCGCCGCCGGCGCTACCTGCGCCTGGTGCCGTCCGCCCCAGCGCGCGCGTCCCCGCGCTCCCTCCAGCCTCCACTCCCCTTCGGCCCTCCCTCCCCCGCAAGGCCAGCCGGAGCCAACCAGCCGAGCAGGCGCAAGCAGCCAGCTCGGAGCCGCCCAGCCGAGCAGGCGCAAGCGACCAGCATCGCTGGCTCACTGCATCGTCGCAGCAGGCACCAAGGCAGGTGTATGATAAAATTTTGGCACCACCATTATAAATGCATGCAAGTATAAACATAGTTGTCATGGCTAAGTTTTGAACAGAATTGCATGCATACCAGTGTATTATCTCCGTTGCTAGCTAGTACGTACATGCACATGCATGTCACGTTGCTACTTGCTTTTAACCAATGAGATGGCAGGTGAAGTGGTGAACACGTACGTATACAAATATAATTCTGAGTATACACGTATTTAGCTACATGGACACGTGGCCGGTCTGGTGAGAAGTCCTGCCAAGCGTGGAAAGCTAGATTTTCTAGAAGTCGCTTGGATTGACAGCTAGCGTACATGTGTACACGATATATATCATGTATATGTATTTGGAGATACCGGATATGTACGTATCTGTTGGGCCCATACTGCAGGCACTGCGGGCAGATGCAAATAAATTGATCCTCAAGCAATCTGTGTGTATCACGTTAGCTTTTTGCATGACGGCACGGATACGTACGTCCGAAATATTGTTATGATTGCCTGTGAAGGTTCAAGATCGTATCTTTGGTGGATTGATCAGAACGCGTACAAGAGCAAGTCTGTTGGGATAACGATGGACTCGTTGCCTTGCTTGACCGAGGGGTTGGTACTTGGCCTTGACCCCTTTATAAACTGAAGGCCTGAGCGACGACGGGGCCAGACATCCACGCCTAGACGCGGAAGCCCTGCTAGTTTTTCTCCAGCACTCTCACGCCAAGGTCCTGCTGTTGCTGGACGCCAAGATTTTGCCAACGCCTTTGTTGCACATCTGCCGCCGCTGCCTTTGCTGCTAATCTCGTCGGGAAGCTGTGCACAAGTGGAGAAGCCTCAAGCCTTCAACCAGACGTCGAGTTCTTGCTGCTGCACTCCACACGCTCGCGCCGATCCGGATCATGTCGTCCCTGCCGGCTGTCACTTTCCCTGGTAAGCAATCAACCTAGAGGCGATCATGCAAATCATCGACTCTTTCAATCTGCTATTATGCTGTCGGGCCGCTTGACAACGTCAGAACCCTCGCCGCGCGAGGTCGTTGTTGAGTTGCCGTTGTTGGAACCAGGCCGTGTAAAAAATCAAGACACGCGAGATGGGAAACCTCCTCCCGTTGTGATGAAGAAAAGTTCAAGACATGCGAGACGGGAAAACCCCCGCTCGTGCTAGTTGCCGAATACATCTACCACGGCGGTGTTGCTACTTGTTGGCCCGTTCATGCTAGTTGCTATACGCATCTACCATGGCGGTGTTGCTACTTGTTGGCCCGCTCGTGCTAGTTGTCAAATACATCTACTATGGCGGTCTTACTTGCTCGGTCTGTTCATGGAGATATTCACTTCTACAAGTTCCGTTTCTATACCTAAAAGCCGTTGCAGCCGGATCGATTATAACGCACCAATTAATGCAAGTGACGCCGAAAGGCTGCCGAAATATTCGATGGAAATTACACTACGAGCTCGTTACGTTGGTAATCTCAGCAGGTCACCGCGTTTGGTGATTCGGCGAGTTATCCTCGTCTCGCTCTGAAATATTGACACCGGGAGGCTGCCGATTTAATCTCGTAAGCAAACATCGTCCAAGCAGATCCATATCATGAAGAGCTACCGTTGATGGCTCTACAATTTAGACACACATGTCTAGTGCCGACGAGGCTAGACGAAATTTTGGCCAAATGCCGACGAGGCGAGGTCACGATACCATCGACACATTCCAATTTACGGGATCGGACACTGTTGCTTGGGCACCGACGAGGCAAAAGCAACTCTCACACATCCGTGTTAATGAAGGCCGGCGTATATGATCTGGGCACCGACGAGGCGAAAAGTCATCCCCTTCATCAATAGAAATTCCGTTTAATTCGACGTGGCGATGGCGATGTCACGACCGAGCCGGCGACATAAAGCCACCCAAATTTTTATTAAGCCGTATATCGCATATGGCTTTACGATCAATTAAATATATGACGACCATGAAAGCGCAGCTTAATCGGAGGTTTTCCGCAATCTCGTCTTGCGGATGTAATTAATCGGCCGCGCCCAACAGGCCCCAGGAATCGGCGAACTACGCAATTTTCCTACAAGTCAGACCTCTCCTTAAGCATGACGCTGAAGACGGAAGAAGATATTTTCGTTGATCATGTATTTTGTATATTCAAGAAAGAATTAATGAAATGTATGGTTCTCGGATGTGTGAATGTGTCTCTATGCATTTACATTTTATTTTATATGTCTTCGTCCAGAGTATGTGGAGGCCATCAAGGCGGCGCCAAGATGTATCACAGGATTCGCTTGGCTGGATACTATCGGCCAAAAATCATGGTCGATTGCCTCAAAACTGCCAAGTCCTGTCATAATTGTCAAATTCATGGTGACTTCAAACATCAACCACCAGTTCCTCTTCACCCTACTATTCCCTCTTGGCCATTCAGTGCATGGGGAATTGACGTTATTGGCTCCATCGAGCCTCCTTCATCTCGAGGGCATCACTACATCCTCGCCGCGACTGACTACTTTTCCAAGTGGGCTGAGGCTGTGCCTTTACGGGAAGTGAAGACAGACAATGTCATCAACTTCCTAGAGCGACATATCATATACCGTTTTGGAGTTCCACGAAGTATCACCTCCGACAATGCTAAGGCATTCACATCCACCAAGATGCACAGGTTTATTGTAAAATATAATATTACGTGGAATTACTCTACAGGGTATTACCCTCAAGCTAATGGGCTTGCTGAGGCGTTCAATAAGACACTTGGCAAAATACTTAAGAAGACTGTGACGAAGCACAAAAGAGATTGGCATGATCGTCTCTTTGAGGCCCTATGGGCATACCGAGTCACTACTCGCACTCCGACACAAGCAACGCCATACTCCTTGGTCTATGGAAGTGAGGCGGTCTTGCCCCTTGAAGTTCAACTTCCATCATTACGGGTAGCTGTTCAAGATGAACTCACGAACGACGAGCAGATTCGGCTTCGCTTTCAGGAGCTGGACGCTTTGGAGGAAGGTCGTCTCAACGCACTCCAAAATTTAGAGCTGTATCGCCAAAATATGGTGAGGGCCTATGATAAACTGGTCAAGCAGCGAGTTTTCCGCAAAGGTGAACTCGTTCTTGTTCTCCGACGCCCCATTGTTGTCACACACAGGACAAAGGGGAAATTCGAGCCGAAGTGGGAAGGGCCATTTGTCATTGAGCAAGTCTACGACGGTGGTGCATATCAGCTGGTAGATTACCAAGGACTCCGTCCTATGCCGCCCATCAACGGCAGGTATTTGAAAAAATATTTCGCATGACCCATTGTCGTGTGATCCTTGCCTTTTTTTTTCTCTCTCTCTCTCTCTCCTGCATTTTTTAAAAAAAAAAACAAGAAAACAACATGTTTTCTCTCATTATAGAAAATGTGTTCTAAACTGAATGGACATCATGTCCAACAATAAAAGGCTTTCTCCCATACAAATCATCAAGCTCAGTCTTCTGGTGGCGGGCATTCAAGGGTGTGTCCCTGGACAGGGAATGTCCCGACCAGCTTAATTTGTGGTGAAGTGACCTCAACACCAGCACATGGTTAGCACCAATAAGGGGTAAAAGTGGGTGATTGAATTTTAACTTGCGCTGATCTTAGAAGCCGTGGGTTCACCATATCCTTTGCTTATGTCCAGCTCAAAGGGAGTACCAAGCCTCTAGGGAGACTATAGGAAAAAGAGCATGAAAGGGCTACCTGACTTGACAAAAGTCTTGATCAAGTGTGAAGCCACGTGCCACCCTAGAGGTGATAACAAGGGACAAATAAAAGATAAAGCAAGCCTGCAAGGATTATTAGTTCCACCAAGATGAAGAGCTACCCTCTGAATTCTTTGAAGACAAAATCAAAAAAAAAATAAAGAGAGAAAGAAAAAGGAGACAAGTGTCTCGGAGCTCTCAATAATCAAATAAGGTCAATTTCTCAAGTGAAGAGAATGAAGGAGGAGGGTAGCTGTTCATCATCTTCGGCAAAAGTAAAGGCGGAAAAATTGCCTCAACCAATTTCCCAAACCGAACCCAAAAGTTAGCCATAACCTATACTCCCTGCTGGACAAAGGAAAGGTGTGGGACACATGGCTGAAGGTAGGCTCGGGACGAACTTCCCTGGCCCCGAGAGGTCCTAATGAAGTGCTAATCACTCGACACGGTTATCACGAGGAAACTAAATCACAAGCTGAGTTGTGTTGTTGACATTGTTATGTCAAAATATACCCTTCAATGACGTCGCTGGAAGATGCTCTATAGCTTGGTGACTCATGGAGAAGCCCACATTTTTTAAAAAAAAAACAAAGTGATGAACAAGTGGTCGTTGTTTTTTTTATCTCTTTTGGAAACATCATCTCATTCCTATGAAGCGCAAGGGGAATGAACTGGTTTTTTATGGCAAGATTCAAAGCATATCTACGCTGATGTCTACCGTGGCTTATGCTCGAAGATGGCTCTACACCTACATATTGGGCTCTACGGCTGTTTAGCTGAATTGTGTCCCAGCGCTACATCTATGAGTCTTCGGATGTGCGCTATTTATTTGGGAGCAGTCAAGCAAGCCAAAGCGGTGATTGTGTAGCTGTGAAACCCTTCAAGCGGGATGGTTGACACTATTGTAATCAAATAGTCGCATTCACCTTGATAAAAACATGTAAAAGATTTTCTGGTGCTAGTATATTCGGCATAGCAAAGTCGGAGGTCTTCCGTTTTCTTCATGATATGGCATGATTTTCGCCCTATCTCAATATTGTTTGATACTACCCTGGGAGGTGGCATGAGTTTTCGCTATATCCCAGCACGTTATTTTTCTTAAAATACTTATATACGGCAAAGGTTCTCATCATGGGTAATTTTTGCTATCTTAAATTAAGTGTGCGTACTCCGGCTAGAGCCAGGTAGCTTTTACAGCTCCATCCATATGTCACGGCATGTGCATAAAAAAGGGAAGAAAAAGAAAAAAAAAAGGACAGTTTATTGTGGCCAGGTTGTCACGTACACACGATCTGGCGTACAATAAAAACATATTGTTATCATAAATGGTATTCTATATATAAAAAGATGGGAGCACCACGAGACATGGCTGATGAAATTTAAAAGGAAAAAAGGGAGTGCTAAAGTCGAGATGATACAGTGCTTTATGACTGAAATGAGCATGATAAAAAGAAATTCATTAGAGACTTGATGTGTTCCGTGAGACCATCGGCGTCCTGGACTGCAACGCGAGCAGCTGCTTGCTCAAGGTCCTGCAAGTCTTTCTGATGCTTGCCCAGCGTCACCTCCAGTTGAGATTGTAGCACGCTCGTCTCTTTGAGTCGTTCTTCATGCTTAGCCAAGCATAGAGCTGTACGCTCTTTCAGTTCCTTCTCGTGAGCATGGGCTTTGTTGGCCACCTCAAGCTGGGCATTGAGCTCCTTGATTTGCAGTTGTAATTCCTGAACACGGGATGAGTGCTCTTGCGTCCTTAGCTCCTGAGATGCAAGTTGTTCCTCAAAACTCTTGGTGATCTCAACCATGGAAGTACCAGCTGTAGCCACAGTATTCTGGAGACTTTCAATTAAATTAACCTTCCCTGTCACTTGAGTTTGGCTCGAGGTAAAGCTCGCAGCCAAAGTTTGTGGATCAAGGGTGAGGGCCTCTTTCAGTTCATGGAGTCCATCCGTCAGCTTTTTCACCTCGGCCGGGGGTGATTCAAAGAGTCTTGCCCACCATTTCATATTGGACTCTATTTTGGAAACAACTTTCTCCTTGTCGAAGGGACGCTGCTTCAAAATGATCTGAAAATTCTGAAGGTCTGTGCGGACATAATCAATCCAGCGTGATGAGTCATCATCCACAGGCTTAGGGAGCGAGACAGGCAGACTAGCATTGAGCTTGTCGCTTGATGAAGCTTCGGTCTGAATGGTTTCACCAGCACTGCTCTCAGCCTGTAGCTTGATCCTTGCCTCTTCTATGCTACTCCATAATTTTTCAGACTCAGCCGAGAACACTCCAGGGTCAAGCGGTTTTGCTAAAAAAAAAAAGAAGAGAAATAATGAGTAAGAAAGCAGCAAGAATGAGAGATTAAAGGTACGTGACCATGCATAGGAGGGTTGAGTTACCTGATTTGTTGCGCTTCTCTTTCTTGGAGGTGCCAATGTCCTCCCTCTTCCTCTTGGAGGGACTGGACGCCATTGCTTGTATTGGGGGTCCAGGTCGAGACTCTGCTACTCCTGCTGGCGTCGTCCCGATGGATTTTGCTTTCGGCTGCCGGGTGGACGTCGATTTTGATGCTATCATCACGTCGCCCGTGGTTATTTTCGGCGACAGCCCCGGCGTGCTGTGCTCAGGTCCTCATGACTCTGCATTAGGAATCTCTATGTTCATTACTCGATCTGGTAGTGATGCCATTGCTGAAACGTCATCAGCCTTCAACATGAGGTTTCCAGTAGCATCCTCCTCGATTTGAACATCAGAGAGATCCAATATTTCGCTCGTTAATGGAGGATTGCTAAATAAACTGGCTGGCAAAGAGTCCAAGTCATCTTGCGGAGTAGCTAACCCTCCCTCAGATGAATCTGAATTTATTTTTTCAGTTTCAGCCGGCGAATTCTCCTTTTGTCGCTGGGCTGAGCTTGTGCACTCCACTGAAACTGTGCGGGACGAGGACGACGCAGCAGCAGCTGTGGCTTTCTCAGCAGTCCGTGCCTTTACCACCTCAATGTCCTTCCCTCGCCCGTATTGTTGCACACTGGGATGTTTCGGCTGCCGGTTCTGTAAAAGTGCTTGGTCAGCGACCGCTGCTAGTCCTACCACCACAACATCCTGGCTTGGTAGTGACTTGACTGTGGAGTTCTTTGCTTCTCTCTTGATTGTCGCAGGGGCTTTGTCAGCGCCCTTCATCTCTAAAAAAGAAAAAAGAAAAAAAGAGAATGTCAGCATTATTATTAATATATTTCTCCAACCGTTGCTTGGCATTAGAGGCTTACCAGGCTTGTCGGTCGGCGGGCAGTTGATCACCTTCGGAATTTTGGGCACCTTATCATAAAATAGGTCCAAGTTTTGGAGGAACCCAAAAGCCTGATTACACCAAGAAATATAAAAATATGAGCATCTAGTCCCTCGAGCTAGGGGCTGTGCAAGAAACCTATGACCGTCGGGCCTCCAACGAGAGGAGAGATGGCGTCTTAATAAAATCTGGAATGACTCCTCTCGACTGTCGGGAGAGTAACTCTGGAAGTCTAAGCTGTTGGTTGTTCCATCTTCTGCTAAGAAGTTGACGTCCGGGATGAGCTGATCACAATTGAACATCCGAGCGAATCGATGAGGGCAATATACTCGGTTATCAAACAGCTCACCTCTTCGGTGGGTGACTCCGCCGAGGCTACAGCTCACAAGTAACTCTACAGCAGAGATCGAGATCCTGAATGACTTGCGGCCTTGATAATTCATGCGGCCATCTTCTATAAGGTATGGTTTCTCGCCCTCTGGAAATCGTAGGGACGAGCGCCCTAGAAAGTCCAAGGAGCGCAGCCCTTGTCCAGAATCATCAAAATCATAGAAGAGATGGTGTGCTTCTTCCATGGTATGTGACTTAGCCTCTCTCCAATCTATGATAAAAGGTGGGCACTGAACTGGGCAAGACAGAGAAGCCGATATGGGTGCCTCTTTCAAAAAGGAAGCAAACCATCCCATGATGAAATGGCCAGGGATGAAAAGAGAACACTCATTTGCTGATTTGCTGCCATTAGTGATTCTCTTGTGCACACTGTCCAGTCTGCGATATAAAAAGGCCAAGCTCGACACACCAATAGCCATGCGGGTACCCTCTGCAATTTTTACGGCCATGTTGAAAACTTCTGGGCGGATGTAACAACCACCCATGATTGGAACGCAGTAAATACAAAGCCAGGCTGCTATGAACGCGGCACGGTAGAGTACCGATGAATATGTGACAGTGAGAGCAAGTCTTTGCTTGCCCAAAATTGCAGCGGGACGGCCATTTCGAATTTCTACTCGGATGCCTTGCTTTTGAAGTAAAGGATCAGCTGGATCTGCGAACCCATCCGGCGGAGAGATCTCGAAAGAATTAGCTCGGTCATCAAAAAAGTGGTCCACCCAGGTGGAAATTGTTACCAAACCCGCTCCTGGCTCCATCTCCGTAGGGCGTAGGCTTGTGTAAATTTCATAAAGAGATTTCACATGGCCACGCACAGCTGGCTTAAGAGGGATGAATTCTTCATACAGGCGACCAACGATAGGTATCCCCATTGCATCCGAGATCGTGTGCAAAGGAAAGCCCATCTCGCCTTGACTGGTGAGCACGGTATGTCCATCAATATTCCAATACGTTAAAAAAGCAGCCACCAAAGAGGGGTCAATTTGACAATGATAAATCGAGGCCAAAACTCCGTGGTAAATGCCAGCTTTATGCAACATATCGCGGTCTACTCTACCCGCTAACATCATGCGGGCCCATATCAGCATTTTCTTGCTCATTGGAATGCTGGCTCGGAGTCGTGGAGGGTACTCATCTGTCCACTTTGAGGAGGGTGATCTGATAAAGTGCTGCGCCAATGTGGTTGTGCGATCAGGAAGGACCTTCTTCATCACAGGGCCATCTATTATTGGTCGCAAAATAGACACTGTGCCACAACGGTCTTGGACCGGTTGTTCCCATGGCCTTTTACGTATGCCAAGGGGAACCTCGTGAAGAGGAGCTGTCAAATCCCTGCCTAGAGTTGGAACTCGGCACTTGGACCTGTATTTGTCTTCCCTTTTAATGACGTCGGTTGCTGGTTCAAGGATCAGCTGTTGGCCCCGACCAAGCTCAAAATATGCTGCGATTTTTGTGATGGACCGATCCAAGTCTTGGTTGCTCGTGTCGGCAACTTCGCTTTCAGAAGCTTTGGCCTCTGCGTCTTTGAAAAAATCAAACTCGGGGCGCCAAAGGAAGACTTCTCCTGGCTTCTCTTTGGGCGCCTGATCGACCAGCCCGCTGTATAGTGTATAGGGTGTGTAGTTCACGGGACGGCCGCCCTGGAGTAAAACAGAGGAAACGGGATGGAGGAATTATATGCATGCATAATAATGGTGACAAGTATGAGTATTCGCTTGTGCCCAATTTACCTGTGAAGAAGAAGCATCGGCTGTTGGAACGTCAGATTCTGGTACCCTAGACGGTGGCTTCTGGTACTGCCGACGGGGAGGATTCGACGGAGAATTGCTGGAGCGATCCCTATTGCGTCCAGCAACCTCCTCAGAATTTTTGGTGTTGCGTGGCTCTTTCATTAAACGAGGGAGGCCCATCTGATCTGAACCGTGCAGGTAGCAACAATATTTAACACGCACACACGTATGTACTCATATACCTGTATAAAAGATGACACATGATCGGGCAAGAAAATCAGTACCTGACGAGCTGCAGAGGCTTGGGTTCTCGCCCAGTTCCCTCTCGCCTAATTATGAGAACACAGTGCTGATTCTCGTCCAGCTCCTTCTCGCCTAATTATGAGAACACAGTGCTAACCGGACAATCTGGCCTTGTTGTCTTTGAGTTGTTGGCCTGCTCATTATAAATAAAAATATAATGCAATCTACGGAGCTAGTCCTTCTCGGTTCAGAAGTCCGGGTGCGTGAATTCTGGGTGCCGGAGATTAGTATTCGATACGGCAAGGAGTTTGTACAGGCGAGGAGAAGTGGCGTCGCTACTGGCCTTCGACCTGCGGTGATCGAAAAGCTTCCCCGAGTCGAATTCCTTCTGCTTCGCGCATAAACTCGACTCGGCGGGTGGCATTTGTATGATAAAATTTTGGCACCACCATTATAAATGCATGCAAGTATAAACATAGTTGTCATGGCTAAGTTTTGAACAGAATTGCATGCATACCAGTGTATTATATCTCCGTTGCTAGCTAGTACGTACATGCACATGCATGTCACGTTGCTACTTGCTTTTAACCAATGAGATGGCAGGTGAAGTGGTGAACACGTACGTATACAAATATAATTCTGAGTATACACGTATTTAGCTACATGGACACGTGGCCGGTCTGGTGAGAAGTCCTGCCAAGCGTGGAAAGCTAGATTTTCTAGAAGTCGCTTGGATTGACAGCTAGCGTACATGTGTACACGATATATATCATGTATATGTATTTGGAGATACCGGATATGTACGTATCTGTTGGGCCCATACTGCAGGCACTGCGGGCAGATGCAAATAAATTGATCCTCAAGCAATCTGTGTGTATCACGTTAGCTTTTTGCATGACGGCACGGATACGTACGTCCGAAATATTGTTATGATTGCCTGTGAAGGTTCAAGATCGTATCTTTGGTGGATTGATCAGAACGCGTACAAGAGCAAGTCTGTTGGGATAACGATGGACTCGTTGCCTTGCTTGACCGAGGGGTTGGTACTTGGCCTTGACCCCTTTATAAACTGAAGGCCTGAGCGACGACGGGGCCAGACATCCACGCCTAGACGCGGAAGCCCTGCTAGTTTTTCTCCAGCACTCTCACGCCAAGGTCCTGCTGTTGCTGGACGCCAAGATTTTGCCAACGCCTTTGTTGCACATCTGCCGCCGCTGCCTTTGCTGCTAATCTCGTCGGGAAGCTGTGCACAAGTGGAGAAGCCTCAAGCCTTCAACCAGACGTCGAGTTCTTGCTGCTGCACTCCACACGCTCGCGCCGATCCGGATCATGTCGTCCCTGCCGGCTGTCACTTTCCCTGGTAAGCAATCAACCTAGAGGCGATCATGCAAATCATCGACTCTTTCAATCTGCTATTATGCTGTCGGGCCGCTTGACAACGTCAGAACCCTCGCCGCGCGAGGTCGTTGTTGAGTTGCCGTTGTTGGAACCAGGCCGTGTAAAAAAATCAAGACACGCGAGATGGGAAACCTCCTCCCGTTGTGATGAAGAAAAGTTCAAGACATGCGAGACGGGAAAACCCCGCTCGTGCTAGTTGCCGAATACATCTACCACGGCGGTGTTGCTACTTGTTGGCCCGTTCATGCTAGTTGCTATACGCATCTACCATGGCGGTGTTGCTACTTGTTGGCCCGCTTCGTGCTAGTTGTCAAATACATCTACTATGGCGGTCTTACTTTGCTCGGTCTGTTCATGGAGATATTCACTTCTACAAGTTCCGTTTCTATACCTAAAAGCCGTTGCGGCCGGATCCGTGTAACGCACCAATTAATGCAAGTGACGCCGAAAGGCTGCCGAAATATTCGATGGAAATTACACTACGAGCTCGTTACGTTGGTAATCTCAGCAGGTCACCGCGTTTGGTGATTCGGCGCGAGTTATCCTCGTCTCGCTCTGAAATATTGACACCGGGAGGCTGCCGATTTAATCTCGTAAGCAAACATCGTCCAAGCAGATCCATATCATGAAGAGCTACCGTTGATGGCTCTACAATTTAGACACACATGTCTAGTGCCGACGAGGCTAGACGAAATTTTGGCCAAATGCCGACGAGGCGAGGTCACGATACCATCGACACATTCCAATTTACGGGATCGGACACTGTTGCTGGGCACCGACGAGGCAAAAGCAACTCTCACACATCCGTGTTAATGAAGGCCGGCGTATATGACTGGGCACCGACGAGGCGAAAGCCATCCCCTTCATCAATAGAAATTCCGTTTAATTCGACGTGGCGATGGCGATGTCACGACCGAGCGTCGGCGACATAAAGCCACCCAAATTTTTATTAAGCCGTATATCGCATATGGCTGACGACGATCAATTAAATATATGACGACCATGAAAGCGCAGCTTAATCGGAGGTTTTCCGCAAGCTCGTCTTGCGGATGTAATTAATCGGCCGCGCCCAACAGGCCCCGGGAATCGGCGAACTACGCAATTTTCCTACAAGTCAGACCTCTCCTTAAGCATGACGACGAAGACGGAAGAAGATATTTTCGTTGATCATGTATTTTGTATATTCAAGAAAGAATTAATGAAATATATGGTTCTCGGATGTGTGAATGTGTCTCTATGCATTTACATTTTATTTTATATGTCTTCGTCCAGTTTTCGACCAAACAGCAGGCTGCCCCGCCGGCCGGCGTAGGACGTCCGCCTGCTTGCGACGTCAATGTGTGTGTGTGGTGCTTGAATATTTGTGTGTCAGTATGTGTGTGTGGTGCTGGACGCCTGGACTGGAACATTTCTATGTGTTGGATCTCTCCTTTTTTTTCTACTGCAAGCTTGAATATTCCCCTATGCTTGAATATTTGCCTTGATGTTTAAATTGTCGTTGTTGACTGCATAAAAAATCAGACAAGATGCTGCTGAAATTTGCAATTGAATGGACTATTTTTGGTTTCTGAAAATTTCGGTTCTCTCGGTTATAACCGAAACCGAACCGAATTAATTGAAACCGAAATTCCTCGGTTCTATGTTTTCAAAGTAACTGATGGGTTCCTTCTTCTCAGATAACCGAATTAGCTGAAGAACCAAAGAACCGAGTCGATCAGTTTCCCAGGGTTTGGAGGCCCGCGCATGATGCTGCCACGCGAAGGGGTTCGATTAATGGACGTGTACGCGGCAGGCTCCTTTTTTTTCCCGTCACTGCTTCCGAGATATTTTTCAAAAGAACCCCTACACTTTCCTTCTTTTACAGCCTTTGGGAGCATACGGGATATACCATGATGTATCTTGGCCGCAAAGGGCCGGTCAAATACCGCCATCTTTACCTGCTCGTGTCGTGCATGGATGGAGATGTAGGGAGATCCTTTTAAAAGCCGCGTAGTATATGTGAGTATATCCCTGGCAGATGCATGTGATCCATCTACGGATCAGGTGTCTTTTCCTTTGCTCTCTACGCATTTCGAGATGATGATGGAGGTTGTTCCAATCTTTTGTAAAACGAACTGATACTACGCTTCATGTCTGTATATACCGATACCCTCTGCCCTTTGGGGCTCTGATCAAGCATAGCAGCATACAAAGTGTGTTTACATAAACTTGAAAATAATCCCTCAATGCTATAAAAAATTGCGGTCATCATTTCTTTTTACGAATTACACGGTACAATCTATTTGTCATTCAAAAATATTACAGATCTTTTTGTTGCCATCAATTTGGTTTTTTCTCTAGAATCCCTTCATTGCCATCAATTTAGATTTTTACCTTCCCTTATGTGCCACACTACCTTTAATTTCATGCACAGTTTGGTAGACATTAGTTTTGATGATTTTATTGTTAGACGCTAGAAGAGAATAGAATCGATGGCATGGAAGGGGAAACTACCATTTTTAATGGCACATAAGGGATGCTTATATATATAGCTTCCGGTGACATTCAAAGAATCTTCTCAAAGAGGATGATAAATACACAGGCAACATCGAGGGCCTTCTGACTACCAAGATGCGCATAGCAACGCTTGTACAATGACATAATACCCTCATGAACACATGAACATAACAACACTGTCGAAACAACCACATCGGAGCCAACAAGCTTCACACCATTCGGGACAATGCCATCAGTGTCAAGAAGAAACAGCCTCCATTGCTTCTTGAGCAAAGGTCGGGTTGGAGCCATCATATTGTCGGTGTAGAACATCTTCGCCGAAGGATTTTGATGATTTGACAGTGGAGTGTGTATGCTCAACATGCATGACACTTGTGGTGTAAGATTTGAGAAATGCTAGCAAACAACGTAGTTGATGAAGTACTCTCGATGTTGGTGACTTGGTGTAGATCTATTGTTGTAGGTAAAAGGAAGCATGGAATTGAATCTTCCTCATACTCTATAGATTGAAAGAAAAAGGCAATGATAGAGCAGCGTGATTGACTAGATCCAAGGCCTCTTGATAGGATGGATCCTATATGACGACCCAAGAC